>JBBPBX010056270.1:0-22825 GCA_038048925.1 Garcialebias charrua
TTACTTTAAAACATGGACAAGTATTAACATTTATTATACATAAATATAACAAACTTCATCTAAATTAATCATTTTGTTTTGTAGAAAACTGAGACAGAGTTAACAAAGACAATAAATGGAAACAGATTATTTCATGTTCAATATTAAAAATAATAATTTAGATTTATAAAACACTTTGTAAGAAACCCAGAGTGGTTAGACGGTGGGCCTGTGATCGGAAGATCGCCGGTTCAAGCTCCGGTACCGACATCAAAAAATGTGGGTGGAAAAGGTGAAACACCCACACCTGCCTCCACCCTCATTCACCTCACTCTGGGCCCCTGAGCAAGGCCCTTAACCCCCACCATCTGCTCTCTAAACAGGTCTCTCTTGAAAATAAGTTCTCGTGGCTCAATGAGACTACTGTACCTGGATAAATAAAGGGTAAATAAAAAATAAAGATAAAATTAAAATAAAGTGAAGTGCTGGACGTCTTTATGGATTGATGAATATTGAGGAGGTTCTGGAAAGAGCTCAGTTCTGTCTCGTTGGTGGGGGGAAGGGGGGGTCCAACAGGTACTGAGGGGGTTGTGGTGAAAAATCTCATGTACAAAATGATGAATATGAAAAGTTCACATGGAGGACATATATGTGAACACAATATTTACAGAGTAAAAAGCTAAACAGTGAAACTCCTTTTCCGTCTTGTTTGAGTTGATTAGACGACAGAAGAGAAGATTGGCTCCTCCTCTTTGACTCCAGCTGTGAAAACCTCTGGCTCTGACAGGAAACAAAAACATTTCAGTCACTTTCAAATGAAATTGAGATGATTGCATCAAAACTTTACATTTAATAAACAGCAGCTCTTCATTTATTGGAGCGGTTGGAGTTTTAGTTAGGTTAGGTTAGGTTAGGTTACTTTATTTATACATAATTTATACATAATCACGCTGTATTGGTGAAAACTGGTGCAATGTTAATAAAAGCTCTTGAATCTTGAATCTTTATTTATACCCAAGGGTAAATTTGGTTTGCAGTGGTACAAAGCATCCATCCATCCATGCGCACACACAAATAAAAACAGAGTAAAAACATTTAGTAAAAACACTTCAAAGAAACCATAAACAGATAATGTTGCACATAACGGTGTTAAGGCTCCCCAAATCATATTTAAAATGAAAAATAAAAAACATTTAACCACTAAAAGCTTCAACGTTATTTCAGTTTGTTCATTTCAGTAACAGCAGTGGGAACAAAGCTATTTTTAAAACGTGTTGTCCTACATTTAGGGACTAAAAACCTCCGACCAGAGGGAAGAAGCTGAAACTCTCCGTACAGGGGATGAAGGACATCTTTTAAAACGGAAGAAGCTATCCTCTGTACCTGACTAACATACATGGATGTAACTGAGGTTTGGGTTCCTCCGGTCAGTTTAGATGACACAGTTTAGATGAGCTTAACAATCTGCTGAAGGGAATTCTTTCCTCTCAGTGTAGTGTGACCAAACCCGACACCAAAGAAAAGGATAAAACAGATTCAATAAAAGCACGGTAAAACATGGTCATTATGGTTCGGTCAATATTAAAATGGTTGAGTTTCCTTAGACAATAAAGGCGCTAGTGTTGTTTTTGGATCTTATGGAAGTTTCATCAGTAAATTCAAGTTTGATGATGTAATGAACAGGACAAGTTCCCTTTCGGTCGGTTCACTCAGTACAACACATAGGTATGGGGGATTGCGCCCTTGCGAGACCAACCTGTGAAGTTTCTTTCATCACGGCTGTCAAGGCCAATGAGACTGCTGCATGAGCAGGAGGCCCCGCCCTCTCGCTATAAATATGCAGCGCGGTCTCATTTCACTAATCTTTTTGCACTTCACCTCGCTTCAACCTGATCGCAGGCCCCTTGTACGTGACTCAACTGTCCGACCGGAGGTGAGCTCGTTCCCTACCCAGGGGTCACTACAAGCCTTTTTTTTACCTTGCACACTGTTTAGTTTAGCATACTAACTAATTTTCTCGCGTTTAGCCCAGCAAACGTTCGAGTTTCTGTTGCTGTTTTCCGCTAGCCTGTTTAGCTCGCTATCTGGTCTACGCCGCCACCTCCCTGTTTAGCCTCGCTAACGAGGAGGTTTTTTGAACAGCACAGTCTACCTTTCTGAAATATTTCACCTGTTTAACTTGCTAATGGGAAACACTCTCTCTCTCTCTGCAGCTAACATGACACCGAAAAAGAGCAAGAGGAAGCCCAAAGCCCCTTGCAAAGCTAGCAAGGCGGGAAGCCCCGGTTCACGTCCATGTCCAAGCGCATGTAGATTTGTTCTTTCTGAGGTGGACACCCACGAAGCTTGCCCAGTGTGTCTCGGCATGTTACACACTAAGGCGTCACTAGCCAACCCAGAGTCATGTGCACATTACAGCCGTCTCCATAAATAGACACTGGGGAAACATGTGGCATTCCTGATGAAAACCTTGGGAAATTCATCTGCAGCGAAAGACCCACTACTGTCAGAGGCTCTCAGGCCAACCACGGAACTGGAGTCCGACGACATGGAGGACACCACGGTGTTGTCCTGGGGTGAACAAATGGATTTCTTCCCCATGGGGCAGGCCGACAAAACCAGAATCAAGTACGACGTGCAGGACATGCTGCTGTCGGAAAAAATCTCCTTGACGGCCTCTGGTGGCATCTCTGACGATGAGGCAGAGGAAGGCGCTGAATAGGAGGCAGAGGAGATTTCACAGGAGGCTGCAACGGCGCTTGTCAAAGCAGATGGCTCCACTTCAGCCCTATTTGAGCTGTGTCGCAGAGCGGCCGAGTCTCTCAAGGTATCATGGCCTGCTCCCCCACCTCGACAACTACAGACAAGGTTGGCTGGTAATTACTTCCTCCTGAGGCAACAAACCTCGGTGAAGCACAAACTACCGGTGTTCCTAGACGTTTTAGCGGAACTCACCCGGTCCTGGTCGGCACCCAAGGCACTGTTATTCCTCCCCCTCTCCCGGTTTCTGGACTTGGAGAACATGGAGTCGGCAGGTCTGTCACACATCCCCCCCATGGAAGAAATGCTGGCAGCTCACCTAGCACCCAAAACTTCAGCTAACAAAACCACACTCCCAAGCAAGCAGTGCAGATTTTCAGCGACTCAGCTGAAGAAGATCTACCGCACACAATGCCTCGTGGCTCACGCACTTAATACAGCCTCAATGTTACAGGCGTACAAGGCAGAAAGACTGCAGGATCTGCAGGAAGCTGCTCAATCGAAGAAGAAGGTAGCGGAACTGTTGGAAGAGGCCCACAGAACAGCAGATTTTATCCTCCGTCTGTCGGGCACCGCGGCTATTGCCCTGGGTAAAAGCATGGCTGAAGTGGTTGTCACCCAGCGACACCTGTGGCTCACTCTCACTGAGCTGCCAGAGAACCAGCGCTCCACCTTTCTCCAGCAAGCTGTTGAACCCACGGGCCTGTTCGGAGAAGCTCTGGAGAAGATCCAGAACCGCTGTGACCTAAGGAGGAAGCAGGAGGAGGCTCTGCATCTAGGGATGCCGAGACGGCATTACTCTCAGTCCAGGGACCCCAGCAGTCACAGGAGCATGCCTCCATGACAACATTCCCTCCCTCTGCGCCCCGTACAGAAGAGACCTTCACTCGAAACTGAACAGCGGGCGACGTCCACGGCGGAACAGAGAGAGCGCAAACGTCCACCACCAGGACAAAAAGGCATGGTCCAAGCACCGTTTCATCCCGAGACAGGCGGGAGAGCCCAGATCCTCCTCAACAATGAGGGAGAGTAAACAGAAGTCAGCCTAGCCCTGTAGCTGTTTCCAGAACTATCAGAGCTCTTCCACCCACTGGGAAAAAGGAAAGCCTCTCAGATTCAACCTGCGTCAGAGTTCAAAACAAAGGTCAAACATAAAGGGGTCGGAGCGCAGTCTCAGAGAGAGAGGTGCTCCACCCCTATTAAAATTTTGTCCAGAGGGGGGCCCAATGAGCCCACAAATAAACATGCCACTCAGGCTCGCCTCTCACGCGGGAGCATGGTCCGCATGCGTACCGTCGCAATGGATCATGGAAACTGTAGTCCGAGGTTACAGACTGCAGTTCAGCAAGCCTCCCCTGCCATTTAGAGGGACAACAATGTCAACAATACGTTCAGATCTCGCTCCAACTTTGAAAAAGGAGATTTGTTCACTCCTGGAAAAAGGAGCAATAAGGGTGGTTCCCCCTCAGGAAGCAAACAATGGTTTTTACAGCCGCTATTTTGTGATCCCAAAGAAAGGCAGGGGACTCCGTCCTATATTAGATCTGAGAACATTAAACAAGCGACTGAGAACATTCAAATTCAGAATGTTGATTCTACGCCAGGTGGTGCAATCCGTACGTCCAAGGGACTGGTTCACGTCGGTGGATCTGCAAGACACCTACTTTTAGATTCCAATCCTGCCAAAACACAGAAAATGTATGCATTTTGCGTTCAACAATACAGCATACAAGTATCAGGTTCTGCCATTTGATCTGTCTCTAGCCCCTCGTGTGCTTACAAAATGCCTTGAGGCCGCACTGAGACCAATAAGGAGTCAGGGCGTCAGAACCCTGGACTACCTGGATGACCTCTTAGTCCTGGCGGGGTCACGCCACCAGGCCAGAACCTACACAGCTCTGCTGATGTCACACCTGCAGTCTCTGGGCTTTGTAATAAACAAAGACAAAAGGTAATTGGTGCCCAGCCAGAGGATCTGTTATTTGAGCCTCGAGCTAGACTCAGTACAGTATTACGCAAGGTTATCCGAGAGGAGGATAACAACATTCAATCAGTGTTTAGCGTTGTTTCAGCACAATCGCATGCTAACGATCAAACACTGCCAGTGCCTCCTGGACTTTATGGCCTCCATGATAGGGGTTGTCCCCCTCGGATTGCTGTACATGAGAGAGTTTCAACGCTAGGTTCAGATGAAACAGAAACAGCCCCCCCTTCCCGTAGCAACATCAGGTGAAGATCTCTCCTTCCTGCCTGCATGCCCTAAGGCCGTGGAGAAACGTTGCATACCTCAGCAGGGGGTCTCCCCTAGGGCGGGTCTTATCTCATGTGCTCATCACGACAGACGCGTCAAAATCCGGCTGGGGGATATGCAAACACAAGCACAACAGCCGTGTTTGCTCTCACAGTGGAGTTGATGGCAGTTTTTCTCTCTCTGAAACAGTTCAACAAAAGGGGTCTGGTCTCACACCAGCATGTGTTAGTGCATAGCGACAACACCCGTGTGGTCACCCACACAAACAGACAAGGGGCACACGTTCTCTGCCCCTCCTCCGTCTGACACACAAGCTGTTACAATGGTGCAGTTCGCGTTTGCTGTCAATCAGAGCAACTCATGTCCCGGGAGCACAGAACCACGGAGCAGACGCACTCTCAAGGGGCGTCCCGTTGGCGACAGGATGGTGCCTTCACCCGGAGGTGGTGCAACAGATTTGGGATCGTTTCGGCAAAGCCGACGCAGATCTCTTTGCCTCCAGGGAAAATGTGCACTGTCCTATGTTCTTCTCCATACAGGACACAAACGTACCTCTCGGCCTAGACGCACTAGTGCACAACTGGCCGAAAACAATGCGCTTTTACGCTTTCCCACCGGTGGCCCTAATTCAGACCACTCTGGAACGTGTACGCAGAGAAGCTCTCATATTGATTTTAGTAGCTCCCAGATGGAACAAGAAGGCCTGGTTCGTAGGAATAATATCAATGCTAGCAAGACAACCATGGGGTCTGCCTGCGCACAAAGATCTCTTGTCTCAGGCTCACGGGCAAATTTGGCACCCACACCCAGAGATCTGGGATCTGTGGGCTTGGCCCCTGAAAGGGAGAAATTAATCGCTTCTGGGCTTCCCAGCAATGTGGTAAACACTATTCAGTATGCTCGAGCAGGCTCCACACAGACACTTTACGCTTTTATATGACGTGTTTTTGAGGCCTAGTGTCAGGAGAGAAACATTGTTCCTTTCTCCAATGCCATGTCAGAGGTTCTCACATTCTTTTAAGATTTGTTGGAAAAAGGTTGTTCTTTTTCTACCATCAAAGTTTTTTTTGTCTGTTATCTCTGCTTGCCACGAGGGATGGGAGGGAAAATCACCTGGCTCCCATCCTCTCGTAGTTCGATTCATGAAAGGAGTGCTGCGTAAAAGGCCTCCGCGCAGAACTTTAGTGCCGCAGTGGGACCTGCTTCTGGTCCTGGATGTGCTCTGCGACACACCCCGTGTGAATTTGAATTGATAAAGCTCCTCGGATAAGAAACGAAACGTCTTCTGTTACAAATAAAGTCCAGTTGATCTTGTATTGAACGCCTTTTTGATTTATCATGTCCTGGACGACTGAGAATCTTCACCAGCATCTGCGACACCCCCCGTTTGAACCTTTAGAGAGTGTTAATATGGACATACTATCTTATAAGACAGCTCTTCTTCTGGCTCTGTGCTCAGCAAAGCGTGTGAGTGACATCCACGCGCTCTCGATTCACAACTTTTGCACTCAATTTACACATGATGGTTCCAAAGTAATGTTACGCCCCAACCCGACCTACGTCCCTAAAGTGGCTTCTTTACCCTATAGGATACTTTCTTTTGAACTGTCGGCTTTCCCTCCACTGCCAGTGGTGACTGCAGAGCAGAGGCGCATGGTCACTTTCTGTCCGGTGCGCGCATTACGCATTTATATGGAAAGAACAAAGAGCTGGCGCAAAACCAACCAGCTGTTTGTGTGTTTTGCTAACCCGGTTGCTGGTAAGGCTCTATCTAAACAACGCCTCTCCAACTGGGTTACAGAGGCTATTTCTCGAGCATATACTAGTAAGGGCAGACATGCACCCAGCGGTATGCATGAGCATTCAACCAGAGGTTTAGCCACCTCTTGGGCACTGTTTAAAAGTGTCCCAATGACAGACATTTGTTCTGCTGCTAACTGGGCATCTCCTAACATGTTCATAAAGTTCTACAGCTTGGACGTCAAAACACGTGACGTCACCCAGGCTGTTCTTTCATCACAGGAGCAATGAACATCCTCCTGCTTGTCAGAACTTAAGGCCAAAGTTTTCTGCATATGCATTTCCGGGGCGTGATGGTAAATCCCCGTACTTATGTGTTGTGCTGAGTGAACTGACCAAAAGGGAACTGGAGGTTATGACCATAACCAATGTTCCCTGAGGGAATGAAACGAGGTACAACAAAAATTAGCCCCTCAATGCTTTAAAGCTCTGTGAAGTGCTGGCAGATCAGTGAAATGAGACCGTGCTGCATATTAATAGCTGGAGGGCGGGGCCTCCTGCTTATGCAGCAGTCTCATTGGCCTTGACAGGCGTGATGAAAGAAACTTCACAGGTTGGTCTCACGAGGGCGCAATACCCCATACCTATGTGTTGTACCTCGTTTCCCTCCCTCAGGAAAAGGAAATGGTCATAACCTCCAGTTTCAAGTCATGCAGCAGCAGCTTGATTTGAACATCTAACTTTATTAGGACTTGTGCTGTTGTTTAAAAAAACTTATTGAAATGAGATCGGTTGCATCTCGTGGTTTTACTATGTGGTTTGAAACTGCTAAAATAAAATTCCCTTTTCAGGCAACACACGTGAAAATATTTCAGTACATGTGAGTGAAACTAAACAATGTTACACTAACGTCTCCGGGTTTATACATTTAAACTCGTGATGTTCAAAACAAAATATATTTTATCATTGTTCAACACGTGAAACTTTACATTTTATTAACTTTTAAGTTCCACCTGGTTCAAGATGGCTGCCACAACTTATAAACCTTAACAAACACAGAAACGAGTTTAAATCTGTTGATGTGACAGATGTTGAAGTAAGAGTTGGTGTGGTAGTAGCTGAGAGTCTTCCTCAACACACACTCTGAACACTAAGAGACTGAGTGACATCTTAGTTTTAAATCTTGACGTGCAGTGAAGTCGGCGACATGCACTCCTTCAGTAAAAGCTTATTTCATTCTGTTAGTAAAATATGTAAAAGTTTATAATTAACAGGTCGGCTCAGAAAAACAAAATGTTATCTTCACTAACCATAAAATTAGAAGAAGCTAAACTTCTAACTGCTGAGACTTCTGTGTGAGCAGTTGACTCCACGGTCGTGGAGCTGATCAGCAACAAGGATCAGACGTATCAGGAGGAGGTGGAACACCTCACAATCTGGTGCAGAGACAAGAACCTGGTGCTGAATATCAACAACCCAGAAGAACTCATTAGTGACTTCAGGAAAACAGAACATCACAATCTGCTCATAAACATCAGAGGTGGAGGTGGTGGAGAGCAGCAGGTTCCTGGGGGGTTCACATGACCAATCAGCTGTCATGGTCAAGAAATGCTGGGTCCCTCGTGAAGAAAGCTCAGCAGCGTCTGCACGTGCTCCATAGGATGAAGAGATCACACTTCCCACCTCATGTCCTCTCCATGTTCTACAGAGGAACCATGGAGAACATCATGACCAGAACCATGGAGAACATCATGACCAGGACCATGGAGAACATCATGACCAGAACCATGGAGAACATCATGACCAGAACATGGAGAGCATCATGACCATGGTTGTGTCCATGATGTTCTCCATGGTTCTGTTCATGATGTTCTCCATGGTTCTGTTCATGATGTTCTCCATGTTTCTGGTCATGGTGCTCTCCATGTTTCTGGTCAAGATGCTCTGCATGGTTCTGTTCATGATGTTCTCCATGTTTCTGTTCATGATGTTCTCCATGTTTCTGGTCATGATGCTCTCAATGTTTCTGGTCAAGATGCTCTGCATGGTTCTGTTCATGATGTTCTCCATAGTTCTGTTTATGATTTTCTCCATGGTTATGTTCATAATGCTCCCCAAGGTTCTGTTAATGATGTTCTCCATGGTTCTGTTTATGATGTTCTCCATGGTTCTGTTCATGATGCTCCCCATGGTTCTGGTCATGATGTCCAACATGGTTCTGGTCATGATGCTCTGCATGGTTCTGGTCATGGTGCTCTCCATGTTTCTGGTCATGATGCTCTGCATGTTTCTGGTCATGATGCTCTCCATGTTTCTGTTCATGATGTTCTCCATGGTTCTGTTCATGATGTTCTCCATAGTTCTGTTTATGATTTTCTCCATGGTTATGTTCATAATGCTCCCCAAGGTTCTGTTAATGATGTTCTCCATGGTTCTGTTTATGATGTTCTCCATGGTTCTGTTCATGATGCTCCCCATGGTTCTGGTCATGATGTCCAACATGGTTCTGGTCATGATGCTCTGCATGGTTCTGGTCATGATGTTCTCCATGTTTCTGTTCATGATGTTCTCCATGTTTCTGGTCATGATGCTCTCCATGTTTCTGTTCATGATGTTCTCCATAGTTCTGTTTATGATTTTCTCCATGGTTATGTTCATAATGCTCCCCAAAGTTCTGTTAACGATGTTCTCCATGGTTCTGTTTATGATGTTCTCCATGGTTCTGTTCATGATGCTCCCCATGGTTCTGGTCATGATGTCCAACATGGTTCTGGTCATGATGCTCTCCATGGTTCTGGTCATGATGCTCTCCATGGTTCTGTTTATGATGTCTCCATGGTTCTGTTTATGATGTTCTCCATGGTTCTGTTCATGATGTTCTCCATGGTTCTGTTAATGATGTTCTCCATGGTTCTGTTCATGATGCTCCCCATGGTTTTGTTCATGATGTCTCCATGGTTCTGTTCATGATGTTCTCCATGGTTCTGTTAATGATGTTCTCCATGGTTATGTTTATGATGTTCTCCATGGTTCTGTTCATGATGTTCTCCATGGTTCTGTTAATGATGTTCTCCATGTTCTGGTCATGATGTCCTACATGGTTCTGATCATGATGCTCTCCATGGTTCTGGTCATGATGTTTTCCATGTTCTGGTCATGATGCTCTCAATGGTTCTGGTCATGATGCTCTCCATGTTCTGGTCATGATGCTCTCTGTGGTTCTGGTCATGATCATCTCGTGGTTCTGGTCATGATGCTCTCCATGTTCTGGTCATGATGCTCTCCATGGTTCTGGTCATGATGTTCTCCATGGTTCTTGTCATGATGTTCTCCATGGTTCTTGTCATGATGCTCTCCATGGTGTTGTTCATGATGTTCTCCATGGTTCTTGTCATGATGTTCTCCATGGTCTGCTCATGATGCTCTCCATTGTTCTGACTATGATGTCCTACATGGTTCTGGTCATGATGCTCTCCATGGTTCTTGTCATGATGTTCTCCATGGTTCTTGTCATGATGCTCTCCATGTTCTGGTCAAGATGCTGTCCATGGTTCTGGTCATGATGTCCTACATGGTCCTGGTCAAGATGCTGTCCATGGTTCTGGTCATGATGCTCTCCATGGCTCTGGTCATGATTTTCTCCATGGTTTTGGTCATGATGCTCTCCATGGTTCTGGTCATGATGTCCTACATGGTCCTGGTCAAGATGTTTTCCATGGTTCTGGTCATGATGCTCTCCATGTTCTGGCCATGATGCTCTCCATGTTCTGGTCATGATGCTCTCCATGGTTCTGGTCATGATGTCCTACATGGTCCTGGTCAAGATGCTGTCCATGGTTCTGGTCATGATGTCCTACATGGTCCTGGTCAAGATGTTTTCCATGGTTCTGGTCATGATGCTCTCCATGTTCTGGCCATGATGCTCTCCATGTTCTGGTCATGATGCTCTCCATGGTTCTGGTCATGATGTCCCACATGGTCCTGGTCAAGATGCTGTCCATGGTTCTGGTCATGATGTCCTACATGGTCCTGGTCAAGATGCTGTCCATGGTTCTGGTCATGATGTCCTACATGGTCCTTTTCAAGATGATTTTCTCCATGGTTCTGGTCATGATGCTCTCCATGGTTCTGGTCATGATGTCCTACATGGTCCTGGTCAAGATGCTGTCCATGGTTCTGGTCATGATGTCCTACATGGTCCTGGTCAAGATGCTGTCCATGGTTCTGGTCATGATGTCCTACATGGTCCTGGTCAAGATGCTCTCCATGGTTCTGGTCATGATGTCCCACATGGTCCTGGTCAAGATGCTCTCCATGGTTCTGGTCATGATGTCCTACATGGTCCTGGTCAAGATGCTGTCCATGGTTCTGGTCATGATGTCCTACATGGTCCTTTTCAAGATGATTTTCTCCATGGTTCTGGTCATGATGCTCTCCATGGTTCTGGTCATGATGTCCTACATGGTCCTGGTCAAGATGCTGTCCATGGTTCTGGTCATGATGTCCTACATGGTCCTTTTCAAGATGATTTTCTCCATGGTTCTGGTCATGATGCTCTCCGTGGTTCTGGTCATGATGTCCTACATGGTCCTGGTCAAGATGCTGTCCATGGTTCTGGTCATGATGTCCTACATGGTCCTTTTCAAGATGATTTTCTCCATGGTTCTGGTCATGATGCTCTCCATGGTTCTGGTCATGATGTCCTACATGGTTCTGGTCAAGATGTTTTTCCTCATGGTTCTGGTCATGATGCTCTCCATGGCTCTGGTCATGATTTTCTCCATGGTTCTGGTCATGATGTTCTCCATGGTTCTGGTCATGATGTTTTCCATGTTTCTGGTCATGATGCTCTCCATGGCTCTGGTTATGATTTTCTCCATGGTTCTGGTCATGATGCTCTCCATGGTTCTGGTCATGATGCTCTCCATGTTCTGGTCATGATGCTCTCCGTGGTTCTGGTCATGATCATCTTGTGGTTCTGGTCATGATGCTCTCCATGTTTTGGTCATGATACTCTCCATGGTTCTGGTCATGATGCTCTCCATGGTTCTGGTCATGATGCTTTCCATGGTTCTTGTCATGATGCTCTCCATGGTTCTTGTCATGATGCTCTCCATGTTCTGGTCATGATGCTCTCCATGTTCTGGTTATGATGCTCTCCGTGGTCCTGGTCAAGATGCTGTCCATGGTTCTGGTCATGATGATCTCGTGGTTCTGGTCATGATGATCTCCATGGTTCTGGTCATGATGCTCTTCATGGTTCTTGTCATGATGCTCTCCGTGGTTCTTGTCATGATGCTCTCCATGTTCTGGTCATGATGCTCTCCATGTTCTGGTCATGATGCTCTCCATGGTTCTGGCTATGATGTCCTACATGGTCCTGTTCAATCTGCTGTCCATGGTTCTGGTCATGATGCTCTCCATGGTTCTGGTCATGATGCCCTACATGGTCCTGGTCAAGATGCTGTCCATGGTTCTGGTCATGATGTTTTCCATGGTTCTGGTCATGATGCTCTCCATGGTTCTGGTCATGATGCTCTCCATGGTTCTGGTCATGATGTCCTACATGGTCCTGGTCAAGATGCTGTCCATGGTCCTGGTCATGATGTCCTACATGGTCCTTGTCAAGATGCTGTCCATGGTTCTGGTCATGATGCTCTCCATGGTTCTGGTCATGATGTCCTACATGGTCCTGGTCAAGATGCTTTCCATGGTTCTGGTCATGATGCTCTCCATGGCTCTGGTCATGATTTTCTCCATGGTTCTGGTCATGATGCTCTCCATGGTTCTGGTCATGATGTCCTACATGGTCCTGGTCATGATGTTTTCCATGGTTCTGGTCATGATGCTCTCCATGGCTCTGGTCATGATTTTCTCCATGGTCCTGGTCAAGATGCTGTCCATGGTTCTGGTCATGATGTCCTACATGTTCCTGGTCAAGATGTTTTCCATTGTTCTGGTCATGATGCTCTCCATGGCTCTGGTCATGATTTTCTCCATGGTTCTGGTCATGATGCTCTCCATGTTTCTGTTTATGATGCTCTCCATGGCTCTGATCATGATTTTCTCCATGGTTCTGGTCATGATGTCCTACATGGTCCTGGTCAAGATGTTTTCCATGGTTCTGGTCATGATGCTCTCCATGGCTCTGGTCATGATTTTCTCCATGGTCCTGGTCAAGATGTTTTCCATGGTTCTGGTCATGATTTTCTCCATGGTTCTGGTCATGATGCTCTCCATGTTTCTGTTTATGATGCTCTCCATGGCTCTGATCATGATTTTCTCCATGGTTCTGGTCATGATGTCCTACATGGTCCTGGTCAAGATGTTTTCCATGGTTCTGGTCATGATGCTCTCCATGGCTCTGGTCATGATTTTCTCCATGGTCCTGGTCAAGATGTTTTCCATGGTTCTGGTCATGATGCTCTCCATGGTCCTGGTCAAGATGTTTTCCATGGCTCTGGTCATGATTTTCTCCATGGTTCTGGTCATGATGTTCTCCATGGTTCTGGTCATGATGCTCTCCATGGCTCTGATCATGATTTTCTCCATGGTTCTGGTCAAGATGTTTTCTATGGTTCTGGTCATGATGTTCTCCATGGTTCTGGTCATGATGCTCTCCATGGCTCTGGTCATGATTTTCTCCATGGTCCTGGTCAAGATGTTTTCCATGGTTCTGGTCATGATGCTCTCCATGGTCCTGGTCAAGATGTTTTCCATGGCTCTGGTCATGATTTTCTCCATGGTTCTGGTCATGATGTTCTCCATGGTTCTGGTCATGATGCTCTCCATGGCTCTGATCATGATTTTCTCCATGGTTCTGGTCAAGATGTTTTCTATGGTTCTGGTCATGATGCTCTCCATGGTTCTGGTCATGATGTTTTCCATGTTTCTGGAGAACATCATGACCAACTGCTTTTGGTTGAAGCTCAGAGGAGATCAGGCTTCTTCAGCCATGGCCCTAAACTCTTGAACAATCCACCCCAACTTGAGACAGACCACTTCACTTCCTGTTTTTAAATGTCTCCTGTAACTCACCTGTACTCACTGACATGAAACACAGTGTGATCTGATTTATTATCTCATTGTTCCTCATTGTGTTTTTTATGTTTTTATTTTTTGATGATTTTAAATAAATCTTGTTTTTTGATTGTTTTAAATATATCTTATTTTTTATGATTTTAAATATATCTTATTTCTTGATGCTGTGATTTTACTGTGACGAACTTTTGAAACAGTTTCTTTTTAAATGTGCTTCATAAATAAATCTGACGACATCAGCAGTTATTATAAATAATTGAAAACCGGCCCTGGGGCTACGTCGGCGCGGCGGGCTCCGGCGGGGGCCTGTGAATTTGTCGCGGGCGACACCGGGGGGTCATTGTATGTGGTCGCTGGTAGGGGTTCGTCCAGTTCTTCCCCTTGGTAGGATCTGGGGAGTGGGCTAGTGGCTCGTCCTGTTCGGGCAGTCCTGGGGACTCTGGGCTCGGGGTCCTTCCTGGGGTCTTGGGCTTTGATCGCTCCTTCGTCTGCCTCGGGCTTTGGGGGGACGGATCTCTGATGCTTCACAGTCGCTACTAAATGTTCTATTGGAGGAACCTTATACACTTATGCATGCTCACAACCACACACAAATGGATGCAGGGATGTATATATATATATATATAGATATGTAGATGGGTATATAAATGAATATAAAAGTATATGTATGTATACTATGTATATATATATATGTAGATATGTAGATGGGTATATAAATGAATATAAAAGTATATGTATGTATACTACTGTATATATATATCTGTAGATATGTAGATGGGTATATATATAAATGAATATAAAAGTATATGTATGTATACTACTGTATATATATAGTTGTAGATATGGGTATGTGTATTTATAGAATTCTACTGCAAGCTCATGAATATTATTAGTCTTTATGCATGTATGTTCCATTGTTGTGTTCTGTCATGTGCTTTGCAGGATTGTGGACGGAGGTTGGGTGTGTTTGCCTTGTGCTCTTTTGGTTGATAATTGTTGATTTGTTGCCTTACTTTCTCTTTTCTTTCTTTCTCTCTTAAAAAAAAAAATTGGAGTGAGAGGATGGCTAAAAGGTGTGAAGGGAGGCCATCTATAAATGGAAAAAAAAAAAAAAAAAAAAAAAATAATTGAAAACATGTTCATGAATCATGACTGAGAGCTGGTGCTTGTGGGACTCCAGTTTGTTTGTGGCTCTTTGGACTGAGGACGTCTTTTGGATGAAGAATGAAACGTCTCAGCAACAAAAGAAACCGTCCAGATGACCTGACTGGACATTGTTGGATTTGTACCTGAATTACTGAGCATGACTTTAAACATATGTCATGTTTTAGACACCAGTATGTAGAGAAGTGACAAAAACCTGTTGGTTTTTGATGAACTTGAGTCGTTTTTAGTTTTAATACAGATTTCTGTTCTTATAAGAGATAAACAAAATAATTTATTTGTCAAAAGATCATTTTCCTTTATTTTAAATCACAATGCTGCCTTGACTTCATTCCCTGTATAAAACTAATGAGCATCCATCCTCAGGAGAACGTAAGCTGTAGCCTACCTTTGTGTTTCCTGTAGAGAACCAGTCCAATGATCAGCAGCAGTGTTGCTGCTGATGTTACACACAGCCTGATGATTGTTTTATAGGAGAAAACATGCAAATGTTGAATCGCCTCATCAAGACCTGCAAAAAGGATTTTAGATTTAATAAATCAATGTTACAGCTGCTGACTGTTAAATCACCACTGAAATGGATGCACTGACTCATCTGTGTGAATAATGGATTTTATTAGACGTTGGTTTAGGACTGACATTAAAGCCAGCAAGCATTAAGCATTACTTTAAGGACTGTTAGGTCTTTAATTTAGAAAAATATTTGGTACATGGGACAGAATCTAAGTCTTAGCACTTGGCTCTGACTGAATGTGTTCACTGTCTCATCCACCCAGTCAGCTGTGATGATAAACCAGTTAAACTGTCAGTGTAAAAAGAAGAGAGGGCTGGATTAAAGGTAAAGTTCAACAGGAAGTGGTCAAAGTAAAAATGGATGGAGGGCAAATACATTTATTTGAAACGACAGTAGGTTTTATGCTTTGAAACTGATTTTTAATATCAATCATTTGTTCAAAACCTTGTAGTTCAAAACATACAGTGTGGAGCATTACTCGTTTAAGATTACTTGTAACAGGACTGATGTTCTACATATGAATTAATGCACATGAGTTCAGACAGGGGTCCATGGGGTCGATGATATTTGCAGACAACATCTGTTGTGACAGTAGGAAGCAGGTGGATGAGAGTTTGGAGAAGTGGAGGTCTGCTCTGGAGAGAAAAGTCATGAACGTCAGTAGAAGTCGACAAGAATCATGTGGATGAATGAGAGGGTTGTCTTTCTCTGGCTTTGAGCTGCAGGAGGGAACGTTCTGACAGATGTTTGAGATTATTCACCAAACATCTGCGTGAAATATTTCACATGCGCCCAGGCAGGACCAGGAACAAGAATCCAAATGGGGCCATGTTCAGGGCTTCTATTGAAGATTTATTTATTTTATTGTTTGATCAGATCTTATATATTTTACAGATTTTTATTGCATAGTTTTGTTTCCCTTGTCTTTTTAGTTGTATTTGTTTTAATGTGAGTCTGTGCAGCACCTTGGTCTGCAGTGGTGTGTAGAGCTTTGTGAACATAAAGATGAGTTGGACTGGATGGGACTTTAAGGAGTCTGAAGGTCATTGATGCTCTTTCATGGCATCAGATGAGGCTATCAAGTCCAAAAGGTCTGCACCTTCTGTGGTTGTGGGTGCAAAAACCAGGACATGGGACGCATTTGGAGAGTTCATAGAGAACGATGTATGGTAGGAGGTTCTGTCAAATTCTTCTGCAACTCATCAAAGCAGCCCACATCCCAGGCCATGCATGATGTTTATGGAGAACTGCTGACCAGGACTGGGGACATCGTTAAGGAGTAGAAGAAGGACTTCAAGGATCTCAATCCATCCACCAGGTCCACCGTTGAGGAGCTGGTGTTGTTGGAACATCATGGTTGACATATATCCTCAGTGTCACACAGAAGACTGGGACAAAACTTGCAGAATGGCAGACTAGGGGGATGGTTACCAATTCCAAAAAGGAGGACAGGAGAGTGTGTTCCAACCATCACGGGAACACACACCATCAGTTATCTGCCTTCCTGGGAAACAGTACCCCAGAGCTTTTGAAAGGAGACCCAGACTGATTGATATTGGATTCCTGGATTTAGGAGAAGTAAGACTTTTGTCCTGGTCATGGAGCAGTGGACCAGATCTTCATCCTTGCAGGGTTACTAAGGGGAAGGTGGGAGCCTGACTCTTCAGTCTACATGTTTTATAGATGTGGAGAAGACTTATGATCTGTACAACTCATTTTAAAACACTTTTCTTCCATTTGCCTCTAAAGCTCAGTGAGAAAATCAGTTGATGACTGTTGCACATGCTTTCTGTAAACTCCTCTTTAATTCCAGTGTTCACTTTCTTGTACCATGTCCCAGCTCTTTGATTGTTATCTATTCACATGATCTGTACAATTTGATGTTTGGGAGTCTGTTGTCCATATGTTGACCATCTGCGGTTCTGCCTCTTCTGTACCTTTTGCCTCTTCTGTAGCTTCTACCTATTCTATACCTCTTCTGTACTTTCTGCCTCTTCTGTACTTTCTGCCTCTTCTGTACCTTCTGCCTCTTCTGTACTTTCTACCTCTCCTGTACATTCTGCCTCTTCTGTACCTTCTGCCTCTTCTGTACCTTCTGCCTCTTGGCCAGGTCGTCATCAAAAATGAGAATTTGTTCTCAACTGACAAATTCTAACCAAAATGTTAGCTTCACTACAGCTTAAAATTAGAGGAAGCTAATGCCAAATTGCTAACTGCTAAGACATTTGTCTTAGCAGTTGACAACATGTGGATGATGTCACAGTTGTGGACTTGATTAGCACCAATGAGGACCAGGCATATTGCTAAAAAAAAAAAACCAATATGTCTGGGGGTTGATTTTTTAGGTATTTTTAGTCTCTGTGTAACCAAAGGAGGAGGTGTGTATTCATTCTTGGAACAAAGCTGAGCTCATTCTCAGAGTAGGTTGGACCTTGTCAGAGCTGTAACTGGTTTCTGATTCAGTTTGTGGTGTTCATTGATGGGATCTCAGGGAACACTGGTGGAGAGGAGGATGTCGTGTTTGGGAACCTCAGGGTCTTGTTTCTGCTTTAAGCAGAAGGTGTAGTTCTGTTGGCATCTTTGGGCCATGACCTTTAGTGTGCACTGGGGCAGTTTTCAGCTGAGTGAAGTTGTTGACATGAGAGTCAGCTCCATAAATTCTGAGGTCAATGGCCCTCATGCATGAACCGTTCGTACGCACAGATTTGTTCTTAAACTGTGCGTACGAGTGATTTAGGATCATTTGTGGCATTCAACAATGTTTTCGTATCCTAAGATTTTTTTCAGATACGAACAAAATTTACATGTGCTCCAGACCTGTCGTATATTTTAGGAGCGTCAGTCTGCTGTCATCCAGACGGAATTTCTCCACTAATAACTTCATATTTCGTTATTTAGAAAATATTTAGAGTTTAAAAAAATCACGCACCACAATTGTTTTTGACAATAGGTTATTCTGTTTGAAGTCGAATTATAATTTCAAATGTAATAATGACTAACGGATTAAAGTATTTAAATTAAAATCAATTTGTTATCAATGCCGTTTTCTAACACTACAATATTAATATGAAGATCTCAAACTAAAACCAACTTAAATTATGAATTAATTTAAGTTTAATTTGTCTCGGTAACGCAGACTTTACCTTGACCTCCTCCTGTTGCAGTAACAGAGCTCCGATAGCTCAGTGAGATGAGCGTTGCGTCGCAGTTCCGAACCTTATGGGTTCAATTCCCACATGGGACAACGTTTTTTTCTTCTTCTTTTAATTCATTCCAGATTTAAAAAACACAAGAAAACTATTTACAATACAACAAGATATAAAGCATAAAGTCTTTTTAATCTGGAATGAATAAATAATCTAAAGAAAGAAGGAAAAAAAAATAGTCATACCTTGTGGGAATCGAACCCACGAGGTCTAGATAAGGTTAGGAGCACCTAACGGCCCAATGCGTTACCCAGTGTGCCACCAGGACGTGCGTATATTTTAAGGTCCACATTTATTATAAACACACATTCTTTGGCTTTAGCTGGTCCTTAATCCCATGAGTGACGCTGCTAATAAGGACAGATTTTCTTTTCTCGATCAAGGAGAGCAGAACTTCAATCTCCGCACCTGTACAGTTCTTCTTTTTATTTTTCGCTGTCATTTTATGAACGGACCGTTCTGCTGTCAGAGGCAGGAAACGTAGCCTTATATGGTGTTTTGAGGGGTGGGAATTATGTAAATAACCTCTCCGCGTGCACGCGCAGGTGGATAGAACAGGTGGAATTCATCATACGTACGCAGCTCATTTACACACTTTTCCTGAGGATAGAAGACAGTATTTATTTATTTATAGTCAAAAGCACATATAAACTTAAGGCCCGCAGGCCAAATCTGGCCCTTCTTAACATTTATTTGGGCCATCCCCCCTCAAAGTTTCTGAAGCTAAACAAACATAGCACTAGACATAATATAAAGGAGCACAGCTAAATGTAATAGTTTTATCTTTATTTTGTGTATTACTATTATTAGTAATATTTTGTGTATTACTATTATTTGATCATGTGCTCCTTGATCATGTGAGCAGCTGGTTTCGTCTGTCATCAGCCAACTGGTTGTGTAACACTGTGAGAGGGTGCTATTTATAAGACTGAGCTGAACTTAGCACCTGAGGAAGTCTTTCGGACGAAAGACGAAATGTTTCTACAATTTTTTTTTTTTTTTGAATGGGTTAGGGTTAGGGTTAGCTTTTTTAGATGAAGCCATTTAAGTTTTAATACACCATTCATAATTTCAAAATCTATTGCTTTAATTCCACCATCTTCATAATTTTTAACTCTCCTTTTTTGATATAATGATGTTTATTTCTCCAAATAAAGTTAAAGTTTAATTTATTAATTTCCTTAATAATTTTTGGAGGTATGGCTATGGAGGATGCAGGGTAAACCAGTCTTTTGTGGAGCATTAAGTGTAGAACCACTAGACTGAGGAACAGCTTCTACCCTGAAGCTGTTAGACTCATGAATCCATAACCAGGATAATCACTGTGAAAATAAAATCACTGTAATACCACTATACTTGGTGATTTGTGACTTATCTGAGCTGCTGATTATCATATTGCTGATTATTTCATGCTGCTGATTATTTCATTCTGTATTCATTCGTACCCATCCACTCACCACAGACTCATGTTTGGGCTGCTGTTATTATACTGTATTGTTGTACGTTAAAAGTGTTTAGCATATATCTTAGATCCCTCTTTACTGTTTCTTTTTACACTTTATATTTTTGCTATTGTGGGATGTAACTGGGACATTGTGTACATAATTTTGTTCCACCTCATGTACGGTGATATGACAATAAACCTACTTGAACTTGAACAGTTTTTTTCTGTTATAGATGTGAGCATGTCTTTTTTGATAGATTATAAAGATTATACAGTAGTGTGTTCTTGTTATGTGCTTTGCATGTGTTTTAATGTTATTACAAAAATATACATACATAAATAAATCACCAGTAGCTCAGTGTGTACAAACTGTTGCCAGACGCTTTATTTTTTCTCCAACTTCACGCCAAACCTTTTTCTGACATTTTGTTCTGAAAACAGAATCCTCAAGTTTACAGATTAGAGGAGCACTGAACAAAGGAGGATCACTCAGTTCCCGCTTCTTTTCTACTTCCGTTGTGTTTTGTATAGAAACAGGAGTCTTCAAGGCTCAGCTGACTAGCAGCTCAGCCAATCACAGGCGGGTTACAGCACAGAGTCATTAGCATGTAGTGTAGATAAAATCAGTCTGTGCCTCCTCAGATTAACATTCATCTCTTGAAACTCGCACCATGCCTGAACCCGCTAAGTCTGCGCCCAAGAAGGGCTCCAAGAAAGCCGTGACCAAGACCGCCGGCAAAGGAGGCAAGAAGAGGAGAAAGACCAGGAAGGAGAGCTACGCCATCTACGTGTACAAGGTGCTGAAGCAGGTCCATCCTGACACCGGCATCTCCTCCAAGGCCATGAGCATCATGAACTCGTTTGTGAACGACATCTTCGAGCGCATCGCCTCCGAGGCCTCCCGCCTGGCTCACTACAACAAGCGTTCCACCATCACCTCCAGGGAGATCCAGACTGCTGTGCGCCTCCTGCTGCCTGGGGAGCTGGCCAAGCACGCTGTGTCTGAGGGCACCAAGGCTGTCACCAAGTACACCAGTTCCAAGTAAACCAGCTGCACATCAACTGACAAAGGCTCTTTTAAGAGCCACACATCTGCCTCAAGAGCTGAAGCTGCTCAACACATGCATTGTACCTTATGACTGATGAATCATGTTTTGCAAAGTCCAGATAAAAATCTGCGTAAGGGGTTTGGTTTTTGATTACATGAATATCTTATCAAAGTCTGATGCACCCAAACCAACTGTACATGTACTTGTTGTATTTGTGCCTCTTCTTCTTGTGTTTAATGGCAGATGGCATATTTTCTTATTTCCTGTTTTAATTTTTCTCTACTCACCCTATATTTTTCACAGTGGACAATTACATGTTCTACTGTCTCCATGTCCATGCCACAATCACAAAGACCTGTTGGATGTTTCCCTATCAAATGCAAAATTGTATTTAATCCTGTGTGACCAAGCTGTAATCTTGTCATCACCACTTGATCCTTTCAACTTCGTCCAATCATTTCCATTCTCCTACTTTCTTCTGTATCTGAAACGGATGACGACCTTTAGCGCCAGTTTACACAGCGCGTATTTTGAGTGTAACCGCTACTTTCTCTTTGCGACTTTGCTTATCGCCTACACGACGCTGCTGGTCCCCCTCTTTGACTCCGATACTTTCCTGATCCTGCTCTCAAGGTGGAAGTTTTTCGCTGACCCCCCCGCTGATAATGTAAACATCTCCCGTGGAGCTTTTGTGTCAACCACATGCGCGCAGCCCGCATGCGCGGACAGTCTAGGGCAGGCTGACATTTCACGTGTCACGCTGCAAAATATCAAAGTCAAAGTCAACTTTATTGTCAGAACTGCAATATGTACAGGACATACACAGGACCGAAATTGCGTTTCTCTCAGTCCCTCGGTGCAACAGTAACCATCTAAACACTAAAACATTTAATAAACATAAGCATAAAATAGTAAAAGTGTAACACTGTCCTGAGTTTTTTCATAATAGTATAAAAGTATGAAAATTTACACCAACACTGAAACACCAAACACCCCTAAAACACCAAACACCCAATGAACATAAGCATAAAATGAAATAATAAAAGTGTAATACTGTCCTGAGTTTTTGCATAGTAGTATCCACAGTATTCTTGGAGGTGTCACTGTAGAAGCGAATGTGCATTGTACTTCCTGTCCGACACCGGAAGTGCCTGTATTCCATAGGTGGAGTATGGATCGCGGGTGTTTTTGAAAGTTATTTTCATTCATTTTATCGGAGCAAACACAGCTTTTGTTTAAACGGAACGTTTACTGAAATGTCCTACCGGGGTTCAGGTACCTGCTGTGCTGTTCGCGGCTGCACCAACAACCGGACCAAGCTAAATCTTTGGCTAAAACAACAGTGTTTTCAACACGGACCCAAAACAAAGAAAGAGTGTTCCTGCATCCTTCTCTATAGCCCTGTTTCCATCCATTTTCATTTCGAATTTTGAGCTACCTCGCAAATATGTAAATACAAATTAATGCAGATCAGAAGTGTTTCCATCTGCTGGCTTGAAGCGCTTCTTCCAAGCCGCGCACAGCGTCATTACGTCAGACGTCAGCGTCATTACGTCAGACGTCAGCACTGCGCATGTCTACAGTAAACCAGAGAGTAAACAGGAAGTAGCGGTTGACAACAGAACCCGGCCACACATCTCGTCAAAATGGAGAGAATATTTCAGGTACGTGTTGCTA
>JBBPBX010056271.1:0-11013 GCA_038048925.1 Garcialebias charrua
TATATATATATATATATATATATATATATATATATATATATATATATATATATATATATATATATATATATATATTATGGGCGGCCGTGGTGTAGTGGTAATGGCAGTCGTCCCCCGATCGGAAGGCTGGAGGTTCGAATCCCGGTTACTCACACCATGTGTCGTTGTGTCCCTGGGCAAGACACTTAACCCCGAGTTGCTCCCGGTAGGACTGGAAGGCGCCTTGCATGGCAGTCACCGCTACCGGTGTATGAATGTGTGTATGAATGGGTGGATGGTTGGTATTGTAAATATATATATATATATATATATATATATATATATATATATATATATATATATATATATATATATATATACAGCAAACCCCCGACCTACGACTCCACCGACCTGCGAACCACGGGACCTACGAACGAGCCAAAGTAGAAGAATGCCATCGACGTACGGCAGAAAATACGTGACCTACGAACGAACCAAGTCAAAATATGTAATCGAGCTACGGCAGACTGGATGCACGACCTACGAACGAGCCCCATTACAAGTATATAATCGAGCTACGGCGTAACTGCGTCACATACGGCAATCGGCGAGGTGGGGGAGGGGATTGCCTTTGGCTGTTGTTTGTTGGGCATGGGCGTGACACTGCGCATGACAGTGGAAAAATACCGCCAGCGAGAGGGGGCTGGGCTTCTGGCGGATGTACATACACAGCCGCAGTGCACCTGGCGGTGGAGGGATCCGTACAGGTAAAGCGGTAACTATTTAAAGGGCTGCGGCCATTTTGTCCCTCGTGGGTTAGTTACGGCGATTGATGAGAAGAGACATACGAACGAGAACGAAGAAGAACAACGACAACGAGAGAAAAAAAAACAACGTACGAACAGGTACTGTAATAAATTTAAATTTACAGTAGCAGTTTTAGACTAAAGCGAACGTTAGCACGTTAGCATTCATTTTAATTTTTGCTCCTTAGGAATTAGCACGTTAGCTAATTTTCTAGGCTAATTTTCTAGGCTAATTTTCAACGGGTCATCGAACGGGCAGGTACGGTCCAGTACTAAATGTACTCAAAGAAATATTTTTAGACGAAAGCAATCGTTTGCATTGATTTGTGAACGTTAGCATTAAATTTTTGCTCCTTAGGAGTTAGCACGTTAGCTCGTACGCTAATTGTTGAAGAATGGCTCCGAAGAGACCTGGAAAGTCCGCGGACGCGGCAGAGGGGAAAAAACCTCTGCAGAACGATAACGCTGGAGACGAAGTCAAAAATAATAAAAATGTCTGATGAGGGCATGACACCCTCAAAAATTGGAGAGAGGCTAGGGTTACCGAGGTTGACTGTGGGGACCATTACGAAGGACAGAGAGCGCATTCTGGAACAAGTGCGTGCTTCAGCCCCCATGAAGTCCACCATAATTACTAAAAAAAGGACGGGTAGAATAGTTGAGATGGAAAGGTTGCTTGTGCTATGGCTGGAGGACAACACGCAACGCAGAATACCAGTTGGCATGTCTGTGATTTGTGAGAAGGCGAGGATGATCTATCACAGGCTGCTAGAACTAGGGACGAGTGGGGGAGGTGCAGGGGAGCAGGGGGTGCGGGGGGGCAGGGGGCTGCACAGAGCGATCAGGGTGAAGGGACGTCCTCCCAGAGCGATCCGGGTGAAGGGACGTCTTCCCAGAGCGCAGGAGGAGGGACTTCAAGCGCAGGAGGAGGGACTTCAAGCAGCACATCAGGGGAGTTGGATGGACCAGAGACCTTCACTGCATCTAAAGGATGGTTTGATCGTTTCAGGAAAAGAAACAACTTCCACAACATCAGAGTGCAGGGTGAGCATTTAATTTCTCATTTTTATTTTTTAATAATGCAGGTAGTCCACGACTAACAAATTTAAAAAAAAATATTTTTTCCCTTTTATTACAGTGTTACAACAGCTTAACCGTGTCATTTTGTGTGCATTTAAACAGGTGAGGCAGCAAGCGCTGACCACGAGGCAGCTGAGGCATTCCCAGCAGAACTGGCTCAGATCATCAGGGACGGCGGGTACACTGCCCAGCAGGTGTTCAACGTGGATGAGACAGGGCTGTTCTGGAAGCGTTTGCCAGACAGGACCTACATCAGTAGGGAAGAACGAACCGCACCCGGCCACAAGGTCGGCAAGGAGCGTTTGACCTTGCTGGTGGGGGGCAATGCTTCGGGTGATTGCAAACTCAAGCCGTTGTTGGTGTACCAATTTAATAAACCCAGGCCCTTCAGTGGTATTGATAAATCTACAGCTTCCTGTTTATTGGGCGTCTAATAAAAAGGCTTGGGTGACGCTGGAAGTTTTTAAAAATTGGTTCACCAACAACTTTTTGCCAGAAGTCAAGCGTTTTTGCAATGACAAGAAGATTGCCTTTAAAGTCCTGCTGGTCTTGGACAACGCTCCAGGACACCCCCCTGCTCTCACCGACTTGGACAGGCATGTGAAGGTGGTGTACCTGCCTCCCAACACCACCTCTTTGATCCAGCCAATGGACCAGGGGGTTATTAGTACGTTTAAGGCGTACTACCTGCAGCGAGTCATCCGTGCCGCTTTGGAGGCAACGGAGAACTCTCAGACCCTCACGCTGAAAGACTTCTGGCGTAAGTACAACATCCTCGATGCTGTGCACAACATTGGCCACTCCTGGCATCGTGTTACTGGACAGAACATGTGCGGAGTCTGGAAGAAGCTCTGTCCAGAGCTTGTTCAGGGGGTACACGATTCCCAGGAGGTGGACCGTGTAATCGAGGATGTTGTGAGGATGGGCAGGTCACTGGAGCTCGAAATGGACCAGGACGATATCCAACACCTGCTGGGTGCATCAGGAGAGGACCTGTCCCCAGACGACCTGATTCAGCTCGACAGGCACGTCCCGGATGAGGAAGTGGAGGTGGAGGAGGAGGTGGAGGTCATTCCTCCGACCTTCACCAGGCAGGAGATGGTGCTGGGCTTTCAGGAACTCCACAGCTTCCTGGCGAGGATGGAGAAGCAGGACTCCGATTGTGAGAGGTTCGCCAAGGTCCGTCGGGGTGTCCTCAATGAAGTTGCGTGTTATCAGCAGATCCTGGATGACAAAAAGCTTGAAAAGGTGCAGAGCAGCATGCTACACTATTTTAATAAGGTCACTGCACCGCCTCCAGGATCTGCTGGTGCACCAGCTGAAAGGCCATCCAGTCCTCATGCAGCAAGCCAGGAGGAGGCCTCGGACATCCCACCAGCTGAAAGGCCATCCCGTCCTTCTGCAGCAAGCCAGGAGGAGGCCATGGACAGCCCATCCTCTCCCCCCCCCCCCTTGCTCCCTCCCTCCTGCTCCTCTGCCTCCAGCCTGTCGTCCAGCCTCCAGCCTGTCGTCCAGCCTCCTGCCTGTCCTCCAGCCTCCTGCCTGTCCTCCAGCCTCCTGCCTGTCCTCCACACATGCACCACACAGGTAAGGAGAAGTTGTTGTTGTCTGTGTTGTTGTTCTCTGCAGGTGCTGACGTCTGTGTGTGGTTGTGTTCCAACAGTTCATCCGCGTGTTGCTCCACCTCATGGATGAGCCTCTGGTGCTGCCTGTCCTCCAGCCTGCCTCTGGTGTCCTGCATGTTGCCTCCATCCATCACCTTTGTGTCGTTCTGCCTAAATGACTGCTGCCAAAAACCAAAAAAACTTCATGTGATGCACAGACCTGCTCACATCAGGACCACACACCTGAACTGACACCTGCCTGAACTAACAGCTGGCCTAAAATGCTCCCAACATTCATTGTTGAGCAATGGCTAAGCAGTTCCATCAGATGCAGGTTTGATCATGAGAAAAACATCTGTCTACCTACACTTCAGTCAAAGTAAGGCAATTTTGTTTCATTTTTCTGCTGCTTCTAGCTTTTTCTGAGTTCATGGACTTCTTTCTCATGCACATGGACACTCATCAACGCACTGGTTTCAAAAACATGATGGTTGCAACATGTTTCTGATAGATGTGATGCTGCTGATGGATTTATGGATTCATGTGTGATTGTTGACATCATTTTGCTGATGTGAGTTCCTGCTGATTTGCTGCTGTTGTGATGTTAAAAGCTGCACTTTGAGAAGTGTTCATGTGTGATTGTTGACATCATTTTGCTGATGGGAGTCCCTGATTTGCTGCTGTTCTGATGTTAAAAGCTGCACTTTGAGAAGTGTTCATGTGTGATTGTTGACATCATTTTGCTGATGTGAGTCCCTGATTTGCTGCTGTTGTGATGTTAAAAGCTGCACTTTGAGAAGTGTTCATGTGTGATTGTTGACATCATTTTGCTGATGTGAGTCCCTGATTTGCTGCTGTTGTGATGTTAAAAGCTGCACTTTGAGAAGTGTTCATGTGTGATTGTTGACATCATTTTGCTGATGTGATTTCCTGCTGATTTCCTGCAGTTCTGATGTGAAGTTACTGATGTACAGTTACTGTGTGTGTTTATGGATGAATGTGTGGTGTAATGGTTTAGATAAGTGTTTGTAAATAAAGTTCTGTGCATGTTTATGGCCCAGTATGTCAGTCTCATGCTGTTAAATGTGTGCGCGGCGCACCGTTAGCGGTATTTCCGCGACCTACGAACGGAATAACGACCTACGAACGGGACGCTATTTTCACCCCCTAGCTACGACAGGATCGAGCTGCGAACAGTTCTTAACTCCCTAACTCGTTCGTAGGTCGGGGTTCCCTGTATATATATATATCCATCCATCCATCCTATCACAAGAAACACAACGATGACTGGCATGGTTATTCTTGTAGCCACAGGTTGACCCCTGTTGTAGAAAAACTCCCCCACCCAGAGCTCTGCTGCAATGGAATGGACACACGTCCCAAAGGCATTTGCATTGTAGTGACAAAACCCATCACCCCCCTGTCACTTACATGCAGAACAAAAGCCTCCAGGCATGATCAGTATCTCAAGGGATACAAATTCCTACAAGAGCCAATTGGAGATCTGTGGTAAATATTGTACTAGTTTAAATATCCTGGGAGTTCTGCTGTTAAAAAAAATGTCCAAAAACTATTCCAGGTCTTACAATTGTAGAAAACATTTAAAACCGTACACATGTCATTGCATTTATTTCTTATCTAGTGCCACTAGAAAACAATTAACAAGGTTAGCTAGGCGTCAAGGCCAACTTTCATGTAGGCTACCACCCACAGGCTTCAGGCCAAGTAGAGAGAGCAAACAGAACTGTGGTGAGTATTTTGAAGAAATACGTGGCTGCAAACCACAAGGACTGGGATGTGAAACTCCCTCTGGTCCTCATGGCCATAAGAGCCACTCCACACACATCAACTGGCATCTCTCCCTTCGAGATGATGACCGGTCGACAAATGACTCTCCCTCTACACCTGTTGTACCAACCAGGCGACGCCGCCATGGCGACAGCCTACACTACACAACAATACATGAAAGATTTGAATGTACACCTCAGAAACACTTTTGCTTTCGCCCAGAAAAACCTGGAAAAATCCGCTGAAGGACGCAAGGCGTACTATGACCAGAAGGCCTCTCACAATGAACTCCAAGTGGGAGACAGAGTCTGGTACTATACGTTCGCCCCAGCAACCGGGAAAGGAGGGTCCGAGACCGGAACTCTCGCCCGCAAACTAATGCCCAGGTGGACTGGACCTCATCTGATAACAGACAAAGTGTCCTCAGTCGTCTACGAAATCAAAATCAGCAAAGGCCGCAAAGAGCCAATTGCTAAATGGGTACATCGAAATCAGATCAAACCTTACAAGGCGTTCAATGACTCCACAAAAGACAAAGATCTCACAAACTCACCGACTTCATGGGATAATAAGGTCGCCCAAACACAAGTTAGTAAATAAACTAATCAGGTTTAAACTACCGTATTTTCCACCCTATAAGTCGCATTGTCCAACTTGAACTTAGAAACGCTAAGTCTAACACCCACAACAAAAAACTAACCTTAACAACCGTTTAAATCCACGAGATTTAATTTGACCTCGGTTATAAAGTTGAGACCTGTTTTTCTTGTGTGTTGCATTTTGGAATCTGACGACAAGAGTGTGTCGAAGCAGTGAAACGTTGTTTCCTTGTTGTTTAGTCATTACTGTTGTCATTATTTGAGATATTGTTTTGGTTCTGAACACTCCCAGCCAAAAAAGGTTTTGTATTAACATTGGTTAATGCATAATATGGATTTAACTATGCCAACATGCAGTTCGTTTTGTTAAATCTCAATCGTTGAAGAGTCAATGTAGTTTAAAGCTACTCAAGGTACCATAAACTACACTGGTCTCACAATTTCTAAATTGAACCGATTCGATCGATTCTATTCTAGATTATCTATTCATTTTGATGAGTCTCGCCATAGACTTCAAAATTTATTAGGAATACCAAATCCTACGTCGTTCGTCTAAAAGACAACAGACATTTAGACCAAACTATATTTCCTTTTTCTATTTTAGTTTAACCTAAACTAAGTAATGAATGGAGGAATAGTTTGGAAGAAGAGGCCTTCGTTACAGAAGCCCTCCTGAACCTTCTATAGGTATAGATCCCTATATCTAATTTTACAGAATTGATCCACCCCTTAATTGGTAATTGTAGCTGATCTAAACCATGATAGCTTACATACCAGGTGCATATAGGTAAGGCCTAATGTAAAATCCCAATCATAAGCCCACCTAAAACCACATAATTGCATGACACATAGAACCAGAGTGGCACTGACTGGAAACCAACCAGCCAACAACCTTCGATGTGGGGACCTGCAGCTCCAACGCTTGGTCTTCAACCTTCATCCAAGGGTCGCCTCCTCTGCGTCAATCGAGGGATCCCCTCTACATGCTAACAAACAATTGTTGCTGATCAATCAACAAAACTAATCGTGGTGGAATTACTGCTGTGGAATTACCGCTGTGGATTATAAGACTTTGTTTTCCAAAGGATTAAAAGCTTACCGCAATGGGATTACCTACGAACAGTATGGAATTTCCAAAAACTTTATGGAATTATAATTTTGATTTTTCTTCTTCCACTTTGCTGGATTACTTCAAGATCAGAGACAGTTCAAGGTATCCTTTCGTGTTGGACCTCATCCCCAAGGATGGGTGATGACTTCCAAAAGGGGGGATATGTAGTGGACCTACCCAGGGTCAAACTGAAGTGTTTTGAACTCTTCAGTGATGCTTTTCACTGACCCTTTCAGTAACCAGACATTTAACACAATTTATTTTATTAGTTTGAATCAAAGCACAGATTCACTCAAAAAGAGACTATTTCTTCTTTGATTTTGTTCTAATACAAATATAATCAGAGCATCACCTGTGTTTATTCATGAGCAGTGTTGTAATTTACAACATGTCTTATGATCACATATGTTATATGCGTTATATGCTGTGTTATTCTAAATGTGAAGCATTAGTGTGTCACTTCTGCAAATGAAGGTGTCTAACGATGTCAGAGTTCAGATAATATGTCAAACTGACTTGCTCAGAAGTTGTTTTGTTGAGTTTCAGCTAAAACTCTAACAAGCGTCTGCAAGTCTCCTCATTCAGACACTTTTCCTAAAACAATACTCTCTGTTTATCTAAACAGACTTTCTGTTGACCTCGAAGACTTCACTTCACATTTTCACACTCCTCTTGGTCCACGGACCAATGAGGAAACTGTTTTCTGGTCTCAAGACTTTAGAAAAAACGTTTGCTTCCGTGAACGTTCAGAATTTGGAATGGACAGAGACCTGAAAGTTCTCTGTCTCTCATGGCTAGATAAACTGAGTCACTAAGTCAAAGACTGGTTCATCAGCCAATAATTTATGGACACTTCCATAGATTCAATAGAGCTAAAAAAGCTCCAAGTTCTTAATGAACTCTCTTGAGGAACGCTTTATTTTGAAAACTGGCGAGGACATGCCACTGTCTTTGACGAAGAAGGCAGGCGTCACAACACGCGAATCCATAAACACGCCGAGGTACAGTACAATTGGACTTCACGGACAGATGACCTGTGAGTCTAAGACTGCTTCTACAACTCTATCCACCGAGACGAACATCCAAAGGTACAGAGTGCTGATGTTTCTGGATCGTGCTGTGGAGTCAGGTTGGTTCTCGTACGGAGAAGTGTCAATTCTGGTTAAACTCAAAATAGATAACTCCTCTAAACTTCCCTTTCTTCCTCATTCTTCAACCTCTCTCTATCTCAAATTCTAAGCTGGTAACTACATTTTAAGCTAAGAGCCACAGATAAAAAAGTAATATGTCAACTCATTACTATGTCTGTTGTTGCAATTTAAATGTGCTGACGTGTTGAATTGCAAGAAAGTAAAATCTATCAATCAAGTGTAATGGTGTTAATTTTAGTTGATTTATTTTAAATAAAGGGTAGTGTCTCCTGGCCTACCAACTAAAATCAACATCTCCTCGTCACTTAATGGCTTTATGGTTTATTTGTCCATCATAAACTGATCACAGAAATATTGGGTAAACTGAAAAAGAAAAGAATCCGTAAATAACTATTCAATCTGAATAAGTAAATAATTAAGGTAAAGAGTGTCAGTTTAATACAACCCCCCAGATTCCTTTACACAAAGTAAACATACAGTTGTACATCACCTCAGATGTACAAGTCACACAAAAACTGTTATTCTGCTAGAGAAATGTGTCAGTAACCCCGCCACAGAAATTAAACAGCAAATAACACACAAGGCATTGATGTAAAATGCCTTGTGACACAAACTGGGAGGGCCTCACAGTTTGGCAGGAGATACACATCATCAATGCAGCTGGACGTCTGATCAGGACTCGACAACGGACTCTCAAATGTTCATCTGATCACTTCTTCATTTTATACCTTGTGGGGTACGTGTGATGACTTCACTCAAACTTGTTTTTCAGAGTGGTGCTTGGCACCGCTAAAGGCTTACTGTTTCATCTCTTACCAAGAAAGCTACAAGGTCATGTGAAGAAAACGAGCACATAACTCTGTGCCTGATAAAACCTAATTGCAAATAGTTTCTTGACACTAAACTAAATAATAATATAAACCGGGCTTTCAGTGTGGCTGCCCCCCGCCTGTGGAACTCTCTTCCTGACTGTCTGAGGGTCCCACAGTCTGTGGTTGACTTTAAGAGCGGCTTGAAGACCTTTCTTTTCAACCGAGCATACTCTGCCTCCTCATGATTCTACTTTTGATCTTAGTTGATACTGTTATTGATTTTACTTGTTCTATTACTTGTTTTATTGACATTTAATTTCTGTTGCACCGTGTAGCACTTTGAGATTTTCATTAATGAAAAGTGCGTTATAAATTGAATTCATTATTATTATTATTATTATTATTATATTTACTCCAGGGATCGTGTATGTTGCAAAAAGCATTAACTCTTAACATAAAAATTGATAAAGTTAGTCAGGAAACATTTTAATACCAAACACTCATAATTCATTCCATCCATTGTTTACTTAGCCTGGCCCTCGCCTTCCTGCACAGCTCAGCTCAATTCTCATTTCCCTTCACTGCACAGTCTGAAGCGAAGTGAAGGACAGGGTGTGGTTTTAACCAGGCTATTGTTTACTGTCTAATTTTGAAAATTTTACTCCTGTCACCTCATAAGGCATGTTACAAAGCCCTACACACCAAACTTATTATCTTCCATTTCCAAGACAGTGTTACAAACTAATCTAATTATATGATCCTTCCTACAAAACAAAGTACTAAAAAAAAGTAAAGGAGGGACATTGCATATTCTCACTCTATAAGGTTAACCACATGTAAAACCTTTTCCTGTTCAATACATGTGAACACCCTGAAATTGGATAGGCAGACTTATGAAACTCAATCTATTTGTTTTGGTACCCTGGATTCGTTCATTGCGTATCAGAAGGGGTCTAAGGAGAGAACAAACGATAATTAGTTAATCAATAAGTCTTGTCATCTCAACTCCCACGAGTGTACAACACATTCATACTCTTTACTGTCCAGTCACACAACACTCTGTCTCTGGTTAAAACATTGACCGGTTTGCAGCTCCTTTATAAGCTGTCTACACAGTTGCATGTCAAAACATGATATATTTGTAACTCAAATTATTCAGCATTCAATCTTATCATCATTTAGTCTTAAAAACAAAATCATATTTCATAATTTCAGATAAAATAAAATAAAAAATCAATGAACATCAGAAATGTTCACCACTCACGAAGGTCCTTCATGGCTCCACCCTCTGGAACAGCTTGCACTAAAACATTGTTACATGTAACACCTATAATTTTACATGTAGTTTTATTCGAAGGACGTAAATGATTGGTAAGCATTTCTTTTAGCCGTCTTTTTATTCATGTCTTCTAGGCCGACGTTAAAGTTGCAATAAGGTCGACGTACTGGAATGTCACATTCGTTGGACACCTTCTGCAGGACGTTTGAAGTCATCCTGTTTTCTCAACACGGTTCATTTTGTGGCAAAGACCCTAACTCTCCTCCTCAGGACATGTCTTGTCATCGAAGAGGTGTGGTCATCAGCAGAACAGTGACACAGATGAACATGAACACCCATCCTCAGGTACTTCGGACACCCAGTATCACCATTGCACCGATGAAGTGATGACCCAACAGACATCCGAAACCAGATACCACCCTAAGGCGCTTTCCTAGATTCCCCGTCATCCTCTGCGCATCCTGTCTGTCCCATCAGGGACAGGACACAAGTTGTAACACAAAAAATGCTTTTGAGATAGAATGACAATGATTAGTTTTTCACTTAGATAAAAGGTTCATTCTTTAAACTTGGAGGACAAAAACTTGAAAACCCTCTCCTTTTTTATTTATTCACTGTATGATTCTTCCAATAAATTTCTAATGTCACCTGTTGACCAATTTGTAATCCTAATTTCTGGGCTTGACCTGTCCAACGGCTCAAAACACAGCAGTGACCCTTTTTTTTCCTCCACCTGATCTTTTAACTCTCTCCACCTCCTCTCAGAGCTGCCGTTTACGTCTCAGCTCCTCTCTCTCTCTCTCT
>JBBPBX010056272.1:0-22824 GCA_038048925.1 Garcialebias charrua
GACAGCAGGACATGTATGAGGACAGCAGGACATGTATGAGGACAGCAGGACATGTATGAGGACAGCAGGACATGTATGAGGACAGCAGGACATGTATGAGGACAGCAGGACATGTATGAGGACAGCAGGACATGTATGAGGACAGCAGGACATGTATGAGGACAGCAGGACATGTATGAGGACAGCAGGACATGTATGAGGACAGCAGGACATGTATGAGGACAGCAGGACATGTATGAGGACAGCAGGACATGTATGAGGACAGCAGGACATGTATGAGGACAGCAGGACATGTATGAAGACAGCAGGACATGTATGAGGACAGCAGGACATGTATGAGGACAGCAGGACATGTATGAAGACAGCAGGACATGTATGAGGACAGCAGGACATGTATGAGGACAGCAGGACATGTATGAAGACAGCAGGACATGTATGAAGACAGCAGGACATGTATGAGGACAGCAGGACATGTATGAGGACAGCAGGACATGTATGAGGACAGCAGGACATGTATGAGGACAGCAGGACATGTATGAGGACAGCAGGACATGTATGAGGACAGCAGGACATGTATGAGGACAGCAGGACATGTATGAGGACAGCAGGACATGTATGAGGACAGCAGGACATGTATGAGGACAGCAGGACATGTATGAAGACAGCAGGACATGTATGAAGACAGCAGGACATGTATGAAGACAGCAGGACATGTATGAAGACAGCAGGACATGTATGAGGACAGCAGGACATGTATGAGGACAGCAGGACATGTATGAGGACAGCAGGACATGTATGAAGACAGCAGGACATGTATGAGGACAGCAGGACATGTATGAGGACAGCAGGACATGTATGAAGACAGCAGGACATGTATGAAGACAGCAGGACATGTATGAGGACAGCAGGACATGTATGAAGACAGCAGGACATGTATGAGGACAGCAGGACATGTATGAAGACAGCAGGACATGTATGAAGACAGCAGGACATGTATGAGGACAGCAGGACATGTATGAAGACAGCAGGACATGTATGAGGACAGCAGGACATGTATGAGGACAGCAGGACATGTATGAGGACAGCAGGACATGTATGAGGACAGCAGGACATGTATGAGGACAGCAGGACATGTATGAGGACAGCAGGACATGTATGAGGACAGCAGGACATGTATGAGGACAGCAGGACATGTATGAGGACAGCAGGACATGTATGAGGACAGCAGGACATGTATGAGGACAGCAGGACATGTATGAGGACAGCAGGACATGTATGAGGACAGCAGGACATGTATGAGGACAGCAGGACATGTATGAGGACAGCAGGACATGTATGAGGACAGCAGGACATGTATGAGGACAGCAGGACATGTATGAGGACAGCAGGACATGTATGAGGACAGCAGGACATGTATGAGGACAGCAGGACATGTATGAGGACAGCAGGACATGTATGAGGACAGCAGGACATGTATGAGGACAGCAGGACATGTATGAGGACAGCAGGACATGTATGAGGACAGCAGGACATGTATGAGGACAGCAGGACATGTATGAGGACAGCAGGACATGTATGAGGACAGCAGGACATGTATGAGGACAGCAGGACATGTATGAGGACAGCAGGACATGTATGAGGACAGCAGGACATGTATGAGGACAGCAGGACATGTATGAGGACAGCAGGACATGTATGAGGACAGCAGGACATGTATGAGGACAGCAGGACATGTATGAGGACAGCAGGACATGTATGAGGACAGCAGGACATGTATGAGGACAGCAGGACATGTATGAGGACAGCAGGACATGTATGAGGACAGCAGGACATGTATGAGGACAGCAGGACATGTATGAGGACAGCAGGACATGTATGAGGACAGCAGGACATGTATGAGGACAGCAGGACATGTATGAGGACAGCAGGACATGTATGAGGACAGCAGGACATGTATGAGGACAGCAGGACATGTATGAGGACAGCAGGACATGTATGAGGACAGCAGGACATGTATGAGGACAGCAGGACAGTGGTGAGATGTGCTGTAGGAGTGACAGATAGCTTCAAGGTGGAGGTGGGAGTGCATCAAGGATCGGCTCTGAGCCCCTTCTTGTTTGCTCTGGTGATGGACCGACTAACAGATGAGGTCAGGCAGGAATCCCCATGGACTATGATGTTTGCAGATGACATTGTGATATGTGGTGAGAACAGGGAACAGGTGGAAGAGAACTTGGAGAGGTGGAGGTATGCACTTGAAAGAAGAGGAATGAAAGTCAGCCGTAGTAAGACAGAGTACATGTGTGTGAATGAGAGGGAGGAGGTGGAACAGTGAGGCTACAAGGAGCAGAGGTCACAAAGGTGCAGGACTTCAAGTACTTGGGGTCCACTGTCCAGGAAAATGGGGAATGTGGTAAAGAGGTGAAGAAGAGAGTCCAGGCAGGATGGAGTGATGGAGAAAAGTTTCAGGAGTGATTTGTGACAAAAAGGTGTCAGCAAAGGTCAAAGGAAAAGTTTACAAGACAGTGGTGAGACCAGCTATGTTGTATGGTCTGGAGACAGTGACATGGACAAAAAGACAGGAGACAGAGACATGGACAAAAAGACAGGAGACAGAACTGGAAGTAGCAGAAATGAAGATGTTGAGGTTCTCCTTAGGAGTGACAAGGATGGAGAAGATCAGGAATGAGATCATCAGAGGTACAGCACATGTTGAACAACTGGAGATAAAGTTAGGGAGGACAGACTGAGATGGTTTGGACATGTCCAGAGGAGGGACAGTGGTTTGGACATGTCCAGAGGAGGGACAGTGGGTATACTGGTAGAAGGATGTTAGAAATGCAGCTGCAGGAAAAAGACAAAGAGGAGATATGTGGATGCAGTTAGAGAGGACATGGAGGTAGTTGGAGTGAGGACAGAGTGAGATGGAGGAGGACTCGTTGTGGTGACCCCTGAAGAGAGAAAATCTGAAAGAAGAAACTGTCAGAAGATCATCCAAAACATCTGGAATATTTGCCGCACGTATCAACTTGTGTCATCTTTGAACTAACTCTTGTGGACAGAAGTCACACAATGGCCCACAAAGTTTAGCTCATCTCGTCAGCACTTGTAGCCACTATGTCTCCTCGTGGACTTCACTGTGGGGCTGTCAGGTGTCAGCTGCTTCCTGTAGATCCATAGGACGCATGCATGTCGTCTCTCGCAAGAACATCTGCAAGCAAATTGACCTGTCGGCCACAAGTAGCTAAAGACAACCCCTGCCGCCTTCCTGCCAGTGTTGCCAACTTGGCAACCTCGTTGCTAGATGTAGCTAGATGTTTCTAGATGTAGCTAGCTGTAGCGCCTCTGGACCCTCCAGAGATGTGTAGAACAGTCGATAACTGCTGTCCTTACTGAGGAGTTGGCAACAGCAGGCCAGCAGATGGTAAATGGAGCTATTTATATAGCGCCTTCCAGCCCCCTCTGAGGAGCCCCAAAGCGCTTTACAATATGAGCCATCTACCCATTCATACACACATTCATACACCATTAGTGGTAGCCTGCCTTGCAAGGCGCCATCCAGACCTACCGGGAGCAACTCGGGGTTAAGTGTCTTGCCCAGGGACACAACGACACATGGTGGGCGGATGCGGGACTCGAACCTCCGACCTTCCGATTGGGGGTCGACTGCCATTACCACTGTGCCACAGCAGAGTCCGCCACAAACCTGGAAGAGTGAATTCTGCCCCAACAGGAACCAAATGTAACCGTCCTGGTAGGTGTTCTGACCCTGATCAGCCAGAGGCCTGGACCTGGCACCGAACCAGCCAACCAACCAAACAAACCCACTTCAGCTCCACAGTGAGACCTTCTCCTTTTAACTCTTTACCCACCTTCTTAAAGAAAATCACTCATTTCCATAGTTTCTCTCCACACGATCTGTTGGACTGAGCTTCCTGGTGTTACCTCTGTTGTCTCGCCTCAACGGTCAAGTCCAGGAACTGAACCCTGTCAAACCAAGACCCCTTCCAGACTCTTCAGCCCAAACCAGTGACCACAGTTCTCTCAATTCCAGTGAGACCCCTTAATTGTGTTGAGTGCCCATCGTTTGATTCACCCGCTTCAGATGTTATCAAACATTAAATGGCCGTTATCAGTTATTATCATCCCCATACGTAGTGGTCAGATTGTCCCTCCTTTACCTACTAGGAGGTTTATACTAGGAGGTTTAAAGGTACGTTGTCACAGTTACAAGCGATGACAGCAGGCGCCGTCTTTAGCTACGTGGTTAGGTTTAGAGTAAAGGGTCTTGGTTAGGTTTAGGGTCTTGGTTAGGTTTAGGGTTGATCCTCTGGGTCAGGTTTAGGGTTAGGTTTAGGAAAACGGTTACATAAGCTGAAAAAACACAACACTTCCGGGTTTACAGAAACACGCTGCCTACTCACAACGATAATAACGCTGATAACGTTCTTTAAAACATGCTAGGAGGTAGATTGGACAGTTTTGCCGCTATATATGGGGATGATAACAGATAATAACACCCATTGTATGGACCGACAACATCTGAACCCGCAGTTTGATTTCAATGAAGTCTCACCTGATCGTTCAGGACCAAAGTCCGTTGGATCCGTGTCGGTCGCTGACGTTCATAGTCAGACCTCTTCTCTGAAGTGCTAGGTCTGAGAAGGTGTGAGGGTTGGGACTGGAGATCTGTTCCAGGATCCTTCGCTGATCACTTCTGTCCGGACCCTCAGGAACCGCCAAACGGTCGTAGAAGAACCCGATTCACGAACGGTCGAGTTCGTCAAGTCTTTCATTTGGATCGGTCCGTTTCACAGGAAGTCAAAACGTCTGCCGGTTCGCAGATATCAGTTCTGATGGGCCTCCCCCGCCTGGCCCGGTGTTTTCCAGAACCGAACCGGGCAGCCAGGTCTCACAGAGACATCCTCAGTGTCTCTTGATGAGCGTCTCCACGTCTTCGTTCATGAATGGAAACTGTTGATGCAGGAAGTACCGGACGCATCAGAACCCGAACAGCTGATCTGAAACAAGCAGAACTCCAGAACCTTGGCTCTTTAAAACCCGTTTATTGGACCCGACTGCAGAACCTTCAGGGTCCAGGAGCAGTTTTTACAGAAACATTCAGAATTTATAAAAACCTTAAAAAGAATTCATTTTACAGAATTTACAACATTCGTCTCTTCTGGATCGGTCCGAGAGCTTCTGTTCACAGACCGGACCTGCGGTACCGTCCAGACCGGACCTGCGGTACCGTCCAGACCGGACCTGCGGTACCGTCCAGTGGGAGTTTCTTTCAGTCCGGTTCATCCAGAACCAACCCGCAGGACCTTTCCGTTCATTTACAGGATCAGGTTTGGTCCAGGTCCGGTCTCACGGAGCAGAACTTCCTGTGAGGTCTTCAGGGTCCTGCTGCTGCGGACCGGGCCGGTACCAAAGGTCCGTCACCAAACCATGAAGACGGGCTTCTCGTTCAGAACTGTCTGCATCAAGGCAGTGCAAAATGTTCTGACTGACGTTTAACTTTGGCATTTGGACCCGTGAGTCGGCGGTACCATGAAGAGATTCTGGTCCAGAACCAGAACCGGACCTGCAGGTTCCTGCTGCAGAGTCAAACAGGGAAACTGACGCAGCTCGACTGGTTCCGCTCGGTCCGAAAACACAGGATAAAAATCAAAACACATAAAATGTCCTGGTTTGAGTTTGAACCGGGCCCAGTAGAACCTGGACCTGGTTCAACCACCAGGTGGTCATAATGTTGTGGCAGACAGCTGCTTCAAGTTAAAACGTTAAAACAGGAAGTTTGGTCAGAACTTTTTAAGATTCTTTTGATCTGTTTTTATCTCTGTCAAAACTTACAGGCTCCCACACCCCCGGACCGGACCGGACCGGACCGGACCAGACCAGACCAGACCAGACCACTTCTAGATGGATTTATTTTCTACAACATTCAGTTTTTTTTTTTAAAACTGGTTCTGAAGATTCTGAAGGCTCTTAATTTGACGGGACCTTTTACTTCCTGTTAGTGATTGTGATCGACTGCAGCTTCAGGGTTCTCTGATGTCCAGGAACCACGAAGACTGTGTCCCTGTCCACCAGTGGACAGTTCTACACCATCATGGACCAAAACCTTTTGAGCTGGACGGAAACCTGCTTCTGTCCACGTGGACGAGACAAATGTCTTCTGTTTGATGTTCTGATGAGACAAATGTCTTCTGTTTGATGGTCTGATGAGACAAATGTCTTCTGTTTGATGGTCTGATGAGACAAATGTCTTCTGTTTGATGTTCTGATGAGACAAATGTCTTCTGTTTGATGGTCTGATGAGACAAATGTCTTCTGTTTGATGTTCTGATGAGACAAATGTCTTCTGTTTGATGTTCTGATGAGACAAATGTCTTCTGTTTGATGTCTGATGAGACAAATGTCTTCTGTTTGATGTTCTGATGAGACAAATGTCTTCTGTTTGATGTTCTGATGAGACAAATGTCTTCTGTTTGATGGTCTGATGAGACAAATGTCTTCTGTTTGATGGTCTGATGAGACAAATGTCTTCTGTTTGATGGTCTGATGAGACAAATGTCCTGTTTGATGGTCTGATGAGACAAATGTCTTCTGTTTGATGTCTGATGAGACAAATGTCTTCTGTTTGATGTTCTGATGAGACAAATGTCTCTGTTTGATGGTCTGATGAGACAAATGTCTTCTGTTTGATGGTCTGATGAGACAAATGTCTTCTGTTTGATGGTCTGATGAGACAAATGTCTTCTGTTTGATGGTCTGATGAGACAAATGTCTTCTGTTTGATGGTCTGATGAGACAAATGTCTTCTGTTTGATGGTCTGATGAGACAAATGTCTTCTGTTTGATGTTCTGATGAGACAAATGTCTTCTGTTTGATGTTCTGATGAGACAAATGTCTTCTGTTTGATGGTCTGATGAGACAAATGTCTTCTGTTTGATGGTCTGATGAGACAAATGTCTTCTGTTTGATGGTCTGATGAGACAAATGTCTTCTGTTTGATGGTCTGATGAGACAAATGTCTTCTGTTTGATGGTCTGATGAGACAAATGTCTTCTGTTTGATGGTCTGATGAGACAAATGTCTTCTGTTTGATGTTCTGATGAGACAAATGTCTTCTGTTTGATGTTCTGATGAGACAAATGTCTTCTGTTTGATGTTCTGATGAGACAAATGTCTTCTGTTTGATGGTCTGATGAGACAAATGTCTTCTGTTTGATGTTCTGATGAGACAAATGTCTTCTGTTTGATGGTCTGATGAGACAAATGTCTTCTGTTTGATGTTCTGATGAGACAAATGTCTTCTGTTTGATGTTCTGATGAGACAAATGTCTTCTGTTTGATGTTCTGATGAAAATGTCTTCTGTTTGATGTTCTGATGAGACAAATGTCTTCTGTTTGATGTTCTGATGAAACAAATGTCTTCTGTTTTATGTTCTGATGAGACAAATGTCTTCTGTTTGATGGTCTGATGAGACAAAGACTGAGATGAGAAGGACATCTGGAGGACTCTGACCTGGGGACAGTGACCCAGCGGTCAGGCACGGTGGTGGCAGCACCATGCTGCGGGACATGAAGGTTCTGGAGGAGTTAACCCAGAACACTGACCAGAACACCTGTTTCCAGGAAACTGACTCAACAGAACCCTGGTTCTCTGCTGCGGAGCGGCCCGATAGAACCTCACCAGAACCTTGATGCTGGGACAGAAGTCCTGAGGTCCAGTTGAGACGGGCTGAGACACAGAACAGAGGTGTGTGTAAAGTTCTGACCCGGTGACGATCAAACGTTTTTTTTAATCATTCCTGGAGGAGGAACCGTTAATCGGACCTTCAGTTTACAACAGAACCTTTGATCAGGACGGGTCCAGAGAATCCCACCAGAACCGTCAGCTTCTAAAACCCAAACTGGAGCAAAGGAGACCCCGTCAGAACCGGGTTCTGTTCTCTGATCCGACTGACTGGGTTAAAGCCTTGGACAGAACCTTCGGTTCTGACCCGGCTCCCGTCAGAACAGTTTGGTTCCACGGTCCGGTCGGAGCTCCGATGAACGCTGCCGGTTCTGCTCGCCGTCCCACGAAGTTTAAAAACTGGACCTCTGTCCCCCGGTGGTCTCTGCAGGGACAGCAGGACGTCTCAGAGTGTGCTGGTTCGACTCCTCTGCGGCGCCGGTACCACGGTCCAGAACTCCTCTTCCTCCCGCGGGTCGGGCTCCTCCTACAGCGTGGCCAGAACCCGCGAGAAGGAGACGACGACGGAGAGGAAGGTCTGCCCCACGCCGAGCACCAGCGCCTCCAGAGGAACCATCCCCTTCCCCGCCATGCGGTAAACGCCCGCCACCGCCGCGCCTGCAGGTAAACAACAAACAAACAAACAAACAAACAAAAAGTTAAACGGGTCAAAACCAGACCTGATCCAAAGTTCAAACTGACACAAACTACTAAACATGTCTGAACAACAGCCGAACGACAGCTAAAATCTGTGGAAAAAACTGGAACCAAGTTTTGGAAGAAGCAGAAAACTAGCTAAAAGCTATAGGAAGCTAAATTCTGGTTAAAAGCAGACAAGCTAAAAGTTGCACTTGGCCAGCTAAAAGCTAAAGCTAAATGTTCTCCAATCTGTAAATGTAGCAAGAGGCTAGGTCAAATCTAAAAGTAGCATAAGGCTAGCTAAAAACTGAAAGAACGCAAAAAAAAAGAAGAAGCTAATAAGTAAACGTAGCAGGAAGCTAGGTTAAAGTTAAAAGTAGCAAAAGTTTAGCTAAAAGCAGGCTAGCTAAAAGTAGCGTTTTGCTAGCTAAAAGCAGCAAAAGCCTAACACTAAATGCTAAGTGTAGCATAATAAGACAAAAGCAAAGCCAGCAGCTGAAGGAGCTGAAGAGATGTGAGGCCTTTGAGGGGATTTCTGTAAATAAAGTTTTAGCACCCATCTCCTGAAAGAGCCGAATGTTTTGATTTATGAATGGCTCAAACAGCTGAAAGTCTTGATTGTAAAACAGCAAAAACTGGTTCAACACATTCCTCCCTCCACAGCCGTAGTTGCTCCTCCTTCTACGGGACGGAGAAACGAGCTTCAGATAAATTTTAGATATTCCAAACATGAAAGGAGGATCTTTGTTTATTTGTTTATTTTTGTCATCTGACTGAAAGCTGCTGCTGCGTCTCCCCCTGCAGGCCGGGAGAGGAACTGCAGCCAGGCGGGTTCTGGACGTGACATCATGTTTTTAGCTGCATCTCCCCCTGCAGGCCGGGAGAGGAACTGCAGCCAGGCGGGTTCTGGACGTGACATTATGTTTTTAGCTGTGCGTCTCTGCGTTTGTTAGCTAAACATATAAAACTCAGAACCCCTCACTGGACCTTGGTGTAATCGGATCAGGAGGTTCTGCACGGGACCGGGCTCAGCTGGACTTACTGGTGATGACGGCGCCGCAGAGAGAGGCCAGGAAACCCGCGCTGACCAGAACCAGGCTGATGAGGCGCCCCCAGCGGTGGCGCTGCAGCAGAACCAACATCAGCAGGCCGGCGGCGCCGTGGGCGAAGAGCGAGGAGAAGAGGCACCACAGGAACACCCAGTACCACATCTCTGACCCGGAAACAAACAGAACCAGCTGTCAGCCACACAACAAGCCGAAGGGAAGCACAACAGGGGCTAAAACATAAACAAAACAACAGCTAAAGGCTGTGATTAGCACAACAGGAGCTAAAACAAAATTAGCAAAACAATTGCTAGATAAAGGCTGTGATAGCACAACAGGAGCTAAAGCATAAACAAAACAACAGCTAAAGGCTGTGATAGCACAACAGGAGCTAAAACATAAACAAAACAACAGCTAAAGGCTGTGATAGCACAACAGGAGCTAAAACAAACAAAACAATAGCTAAAGGCTGTGATAGCACAACAGGAGCTAAAACAAAATTAGCAAAACAACAGCTAAAGGCTGTGATAGCACAACATGAGCTAAAACATAAACAAAACAACAGCTAAAGGCTGTGATAGCACAACAGAAGCTAAAACATAAACAAAACAACAGCTAAAGGCTGTGATAGTACAACAGGAGCTAAAACAAACAAAACAATAGCTAAAGGCTGTGATAGCACAACAGGAGCTAAAACAAAATTAGCAAAACAACAGCTAAAGGCTGTGATAGCACAACATGAGCTAAAACATAAACAAAACAACAGCTAAAGGCTGTGATAGCACAACAGAAGCTAAAACATAAACAAAACAACAGCTAAAGGCTGTGATTAGCACAACAGGAGCTAAAACAAAATTAGCAAAACAATTGCTAGATAAAGGCTGTGATAGCACAACAGGAGCTAAAGCATAAACAAAACAACAGCTAAAGGCTGTGATAGCACAACAGGAGCTAAAACATAAACAAAACAACAGCTAAAGGCTGTGATAGCACAACAGGAGCTAAAACAAACAAAACAATAGCTAAAGGCTGTGATTGCACAACAGGAGCTAAAACAAAATTAGCAAAACAACAGCTAAAGGCTGTGATAGCACAACATGAGCTAAAACATAAACAAAACAACAGCTAAAGGCTGTGATAGCACAACAGAAGCTAAAACATAAACAAAACAACAGCTAAAGGCTGTGATAGCACAACGGGAGCTAAAACATAAACAAAACAGCAGCTAAAGGCTGTGATAGCACAACAGGAGCTAAAACAAACAAAACAATAGCTAAAGGCTGTGATTGGTACATGAGGAGCTAAAACATAAAATTAGCAAAACAATTGCTAGCTAAAGGATGTGATTAACACAAGAGCTAAAACATAAAATTCATAAAAGATCACAAAAAAGCTTAAATGAGCAAAACCACAGCTAAAAGCTACAAGAAGCAAAACGGTAGCTACAAGTGAAAACTGCTGGTAAAACCTTGTGTCGACGTTAGTCTTTTTATGTCTGAAGGTCCAGAGATCAGTTGCTTAAAGAAACTAGCTAAAACGACGGACCGCTCCAGCTGTGTGGCACCAACTCAACATCCAGTTTCTTTCATGCATTTTTGTCATTAAGTGCAAACATTCAGCATTTTTAACGAGTCACTCATCAAAACGCTGCTGCTTTGACCCAGCATTTAGCTGGTTTACCTACTAGACTTCATTTAGCTTCTTACAGCTTTTAGTCAGAGTCAGAGTCAGAGAGAATTTATTGTCATTTGCACCGCATGTAGTACATGTGTTGAAAACGAGATTATGTACACAGGGTCCCAGTTACATCCAACAACAAATGCAAGAGAAATACAATAATAACATCTAGGATTAACTAAGAGAGACATCACATCAGCTAGTAATACACTAAGCCCTAATGTAGTAGAAAAACATCATTATAAACAGCAGCACGAACATGAGCAGATGGTCACAGATGAACGCAGCAACAAGAAACAGATCAGTACAGTATCAGTATGATGTGACATTTTGCAGTGTTTATTCTTATTATTTATTTATTCATGAGTCTGACAGCCTCAGGGTAGAAGCTGTTTCTCAGTCTAGTGGTTCTACATTTTAACTGGCCTTTTTTAACATTTTGCTACATTTAGATAACCTTTTCCTACTTGTAACTAGCCTTTTGCTTTATTAGCTATTATTTAGCCTTTTGATACTTTTAGCAATTATTATTATTTTTTTGGTACTTGTCACTACTTTTTATTCTTTTGGTACTTTTAGCTTTGGGCTAGCCTTTTGGCACTTTTAGCTTTGGGCAAGTTTTTTGGTACTTTTAGCTTTGAGCTAGCCTTTTGGTACTTTTAGCTATGAGCTAGGGCAGGGGTCTGCAACCTGCGGCTCTGGAGCCACATGCGGCTCTTTGGTCCCTCTGCGGCGGCTCTTTCAAGCTTTGACCAAAACTGAAATAAAACTGAATTTTACTGGTTATAACAACTAAAATGACTAGTTTTAGCAGTTTTCTTGTAATTTATTTAGCAAATACAGTATATGAATACTAGAAACATTACAAGGAGTAAAACATTCTCACTTTCACTTAATGCTTTATTTCTTCAAAGTAAGATATGTAATTTTTCTACAATTAAAAAAAATCACATAAGAATGCATAGTTTATTGTTTTAGTTTTTAGAAACTGGGCAAAAACTATATTATTTTTTCCTTCTTTACAATAATCTAAACTTCTACTTTTGTCTTAGAGTGTAAAAATATCAATAAATGTTCAAATTCATTAAATATTCTTAGTTTGATATATTCACCCCCACTGTCCAGAAAAGCGCCCTCCAACAAACTTAAAGTGGTCTGTGGGCCACCAGTTGAGAATCCCAGTTGTAGCAGGTGTTGTGGCTCCGGACACGTTGAATTTAGTGAACAAAGGGGCAGAAATTGCTCTTTTGATGGTAAAGGTTGCAGACCCCTGAGCTAGGGCCTAGCTCATAGCTAAAAGTACCAAAAGGCTAGCTCAAAGTTAAAAGTACCAAAAGACTAAAAAATAGTTAAAAGTACTAACAACCTAATAGCTCATAGCTAAAAGTACCAAAAGGCTAGCTCAAAGTTAAAAATACCAAAAGACTAAAAAATAGTTTAAAGTACTAACAACCTAATAGCTCATAGCTAAAAGTACCAAAAGGCTAGCTCAAAGCTCAAAAGTACCAAAAGACTAAAAAAATTGCTAAAAGTACTAATAGCTTAGCTCATAGCTAAAAGTACCAAAAGGCAAAGCAATAACTAAAAGTACCAAAAGGCTAGCTCAAAGCTAAAAGTATCAAAAGGCAAAGAACTAAAAGTACCAAAAGGCTAGCTCAAAGCTAAAAGTACCAACAGGCTAGCCCAAAGCTAAAAGTATCAAAAGGCTAGCCCACAGCTAAAAGTACCAAAAGACTAAAAAATAGCGACAAGTACCAAAAGGCTAGCTCAAAGTTAAAAGTACCAAAAGACTAAAAAATAGTTAAAAGTACTAATAACCTAATAGCTCATAGCTAAAAGTACCAAAAGGCTAGCTCAAAGCTAAAAGTACCAAAAGACAAAAAAAATTGCTAAAAGTACCAAAAGGCTAGCTCATAGCTAAAAGTACCAAAAGGCTAGCTCAAAGTTAAAAGTACCAAAAGACTAAAAAATTGTTAAAAGTACTAACAACCTAATAGCTCATAGCTAAAAGTACCAAAAGGCTAGCTCATAGCTAAAAGTACCAAAAGGCTAGCTCAAAGTTAAAAGTACCAAAAGACTAAAAAATAGTTAAAAGTACTAACAACCTAATAGCTCATAGCTAAAAGTACCAAAAGGCTAGCTCAAAGCTAAAAGTACCAAAAGACTAAAAAAATTGCTAAAAGTACTAATAGCTTAGCTCATAGCTAAAAGTACCAAAAGGCAAAGCAATAACTAAAAGTACCAAAAGGCTAGCTCAAAGCTAAAAGTATCAAAAGGCAAAGAACTAAAAGTACCAAAAGGCTAGCTCAAAGCTAAAAGTACCAACAGGCTAGCCCAAAGCTAAAAGTATCAAAAGGCTAGCCCACAGCTAAAAGTACCAAAAGACTAAAAAATAGCGACAAGTACCAAAAGGCTAGCTCAAAGTTAAAAGTACCAAAAGACTAAAAAATAGTTAAAAGTACTAATAACCTAATAGCTCATAGCTAAAAGTACCAAAAGGCTAGCTCAAAGCTAAAAGTACCAAAAGACTAAAAAATAGTTAAAAGTACTAACAACCTAATAGCTCATAGCTAAAAGTACCAAAAGGCTAGCTCATAGCTAAAAGTACCAAAAGGCTAGCTCAAAGTTAAAAGTACCAAAAGACTAAAAAATAGTTAAAAGTACTAACAACCTAATAGCTCATAGCTAAAAGTACCAAAAGGCTAGCTCATAGCTAAAAGTACCAAAAGGCTAGCTCAAAGTTAAAAGTACCAAAAGACTAAAAAATAGTTAAAAGTACTAACAACCTAATAGCTCATAGCTAAAAGTACCAAAAGGCTAGCTCAAAGCCAAAAGTACCAAAAGACTAAAAAAATTGCTAAAAGTACTAATAGCTTAGCTCATAGCTAAAAGTACCAAAAGGCAAAGCAATAACTAAAAGTACCAAAAGGCTAGCTCAAAGCTAAAAGTATCAAAAGGCAAAGAACTAAAAGTACCAAAAGGCTAGCTCAAAGCTAAAAGTACCAACAGGCTAGCCCAAAGCTAAAAGTATCAAAAGGCTAGCCCACAGCTAAAAGTACCAAAAGACTAAAAAATAGCGACAAGTACCAAAAGGCTAGCTCAAAGTTAAAAGTACCAAAAGACTAAAAAATAGTTAAAAGTACTAATAACCTAATAGCTCATAGCTAAAAGTACCAAAAGGCTAGCTCAAAGCTAAAAGTACCAAAAGACTAAAAAAATTGCTAAAAGTACCAAAAGGCTAGCTCATAGCTAAAAGTACCAAAAGGCTAGCTCAAAGTTAAAAGTACCAAAAGACTAAAAAATAGTTAAAAGTACTAACAACCTAATAGCTCATAGCTAAAAGTACCAAAAGGCTAGCTCATAGCTAAAAGTACCAAAAGGCTAGCTCAAAGTTAAAAGTACCAAAAGACTAAAAAATAGTTAAAAGTACTAACAACCTAATAGCTCATAGCTAAAAGTACCAAAAGGCTAGCTCAAAGCTAAAAGTACCAAAAGACTAAAAAAATTGCTAAAAGTACTAATAGCTTAGCTCATAGCTAAAAGTACCAAAAGGCAAAGCAATAACTAAAAGTACCAAAAGGCTAGCTCAAAGCTAAAAGTATCAAAAGGCAAAGAACTAAAAGTACCAAAAGGCTAGCTCAAAGCTAAAAGTACCAACAGGCTAGCCCAAAGCTAAAAGTATCAAAAGGCTAGCCCACAGCTAAAAGTACCAAAAGACTAAAAAATAGCGACAAGTACCAAAAGGCTAGCTCAAAGTTAAAAGTACCAAAAGACTAAAAAATAGTTAAAAGTACTAATAACCTAATAGCTCATAGCTAAAAGTACCAAAAGGCTAGCTCAAAGCTAAAAGTACCAAAAGACAAAAAAAATTGCTAAAAGTACCAAAAGGCTAGCTCATAGCTAAAAGTACCAAAAGGCTAGCTCAAAGTTAAAAGTACCAAAAGACTAAAAAATTGTTAAAAGTACTAACAACCTAATAGCTCATAGCTAAAAGTACCAAAAGGCTAGCTCATAGCTAAAAGTACCAAAAGGCTAGCTCAAAGTTAAAAGTACCAAAAGACTAAAAAATAGTTAAAAGTACTAACAACCTAATAGCTCATAGCTAAAAGTACCAAAAGGCTAGCTCAAAGCTAAAAGTACCAAAAGACTAAAAAAATTGCTAAAAGTACTAATAGCTTAGCTCATAGCTAAAAGTACCAAAAGGCAAAGCAATACAGGGAACCCCTGACCTATGAACAAGTTCGGGACCTAAGAACCGTTCGCAGCTCGATCCTGTCGTAGGTAGGGGGTGAAAATTGCGTCCCGTTCGTAGGTCGTTATTCCGTTCGTAGGTCGCGGAAATACCGCTAACGGTGCGCCGCGCACACATTTAACAGCATGAGACTGACATACTGGGCCATAAACATGCACAGAACTTTATTTACAAACACTTATCTAAACCATTACACCACACATGCATCCATAAACACACACAGTAACTGTACATCAGTAACTTCACATCAGAACTGCAGGAAATCAGCTGGAAATCACATCAGCAAAATGATGTCAACAATCACACATGAACACTTCTCAAAGTGCAGCTTTTAACATCAGAACAGCAGCAAATCAGGGACTCACATCAGCAAAATGATGTCAACAATCACACATGAATCCATAAATCCATCAGCAGCATCACATCTATCAGAAACATGTTGCAACCATCATGTTTTTGAAACCAGTGCGTTGATGAGTGTCCATGTGCATGAGAAAGAAGTCCATGAACTCAGAAAAAGCTAGAAGCAGCAGAAAAATGAAACAAAATTGCCTTACTTTGACTGAAGTGTAGGTAGACAGATGTTTTTCTCATGATCAAACCTGCATCTGATGGAACTGCTTAGCCATTGCTCAACAATGAATGTTGGGAGCATTTACTTTTCCACTGTCATGCGCAGTGTCACGCCCATGCCCAACTAACAACAGCCAAGGGGCAATCCCCTCCCCCACCTCGCCGATTGCCGTGTGTGACGCAGTTACGCCGTAGCTCGATTATATACTTGTAATGGGGCTCGTTCGTAGGTCACGTATTTTCTGCCGTACGTCGATGGCATTCTTCTACTTTGGCTCGTTCGTAGGTCCCGTGGTTCGCAGGTCGGTGGAGTCGTAGGTCGGGGGTTCCCTGTAACTAAAAGTACCAAAAGGCTAGCTCAAAGCTAAAAGTATCAAAAGGCAAAGAACTAAAAGTACCAAAAGGCTAGCTCAAAGCTAAAAGTACCAACAGGCTAGCCCAAAGCTAAAAGTATCAAAAGGCTAGCCCACAGCTAAAAGTACCAAAAGACTAAAAAATAGCGACAAGTACCAAAAGGCTAGCCCACAGCTAAAAGTACCAAAAGACTAAATAATAGCTAAAAGTACCAAAAGGCAAAGCAATAACTAAAAGTACCAAAAGGCTAACTCAAAGCTAAAAGTACCAACAGGCTAACTCAAAGCTAAAAGTACCAAAAGGCAAATAAATAACTAAAAGTACCAAAAGGCTAGCTCAAAGCCAAAAGTACCAAAAGGCTAACTCAAAGCTAAAAGTACCAAAAGGCAAATAAATAACTAAAAGTACCAAAAGGCTAGCTCAAAGCTAAAAAGTACCAAAAAACTAAAAAATTGTTAAAAGTACCAACAGCCTAGCTTTGAGCTAGCCTTTTGGTACATTTAGCATTGAGCTAGCCTTTTGGTACTTTTAAAGGGGCAGTTGTGGCTGAGTGGTTGGAGCAGTTGCCCTCCAGTGGGAAAATTGGGGGTTCAATTCCACCAGAAGTGTCCCTGGGCAAGACACTGAACCCCTCATTTCCTCCAGTGTGTCCCGTCAGTGATGAATATGAGCTAAAGCTCTGACTGGTCTCTACACATTCAGATTAGCTTGTAGAGATAGAGTGCTCTATGAATGGGTAAATGAGGCACAGGCTGTAAAGCTCTTTGAGTGAATGGACTAGATAAAACAGCTACTGTATGTAAATACAGTCCATGTACTTTTAGCTAGCATTTCGGCTGTTTTCTTGTGGCTGCTCCCTGCTTCAGGGGTTACCATAGCAATGAAACTCTCATGAAGCTCTGGTGATTGATGCCTTTCCTGGCACAACCACTGAGCTACTACAGCCACATGTGTGGAGCAGAGGGCAGCCAGCTGTGGTGCCCCAGAGGTGCAGCTGGGGGGGTTAAGGGCCTTGCTCAAGGGCCCATGCTACTTAAGGTGTGCCCCATTTTGCCCAGGTGTGGGTGATTCACCTGCACCCACATTTTGTTGTAACAGTTTGGGGATTTGAGCCTGCGGCATCCTAACCACAAGCTCGTCGTCCCTAACCTCTGCACCAACACTCACCCAGCGAACATTTAGATTTTTAGCATTTAGCTTTTATCAAGCCTTTGGCTACTTTTAGCATTAGGCTAGCATAGGCTAGCATTTGCACCTCTGGCTTTTAGCTAATGTTGTGCTTTCTTCAGCAGATTTCAGCTTCTTTTCTTTTCTTTCCTTGTCCTGTTCATCATTGTGACATTCGGAATTATTGTGTGAGTGTCGAGGTGATGCCACAAGCAGAACTTTATGGACTCAATGCTCCACTTGATGTATAAATAAAAGATTTCAGCTTCTAATTTCTCTGGTTTCATCTCATCCATGGCTGCAGCTGGTCGTTTTGTTTTGTGTAACTTCTGGTTGCATGAGTTTAGTCTTTGTTATGATCAGTTAACACTAAATGATTTTGTACAAAGGGTTTCTCATGTTGTATAATGTAAAACAGAGCGCTACGTCTGTAGCATCTTAGCTAGCACATCTGTATTGCACGCTGCTAGCTTAGCGCTACTTCCTGTTGTTCTCTAGTTAATGAATCAAGTGTTTAATTATGGAGGTAACGTAGATGTTTAATAACCTGTTAAAATACGCCAGAATGCAGGAAATGACATCTACTTTATTCAAAATATTCTGGGGGAGGACCCCCAGACCCCCCGCCCCCCACATCAGGGCCAGCCCAAGACATAAGCAAACTGGCCCCAGTGGGGGCCCCTAAAGTGTTCCAGTAATTGTTTTTATTTATTTTTTAGTTATGATTTCTATATGATTCTATTTAATATTTTAAGTTCAGCTTTTGCAAATTGTTACATCATTTACTTAGTTTTAAGAACTAATTAACCAATTTTAAAATGATTTTTAAAACAATTTTACGTCGTTTGAAGTAATTGTTCAATTTAAATTATTTATTTCCTTGATTTTTTAAATTTTAATTAATTTAGTCTGTTTTTGCACAATTTAATTCATTTTTACACATCTAAGTTATTTTGTCTGGTTGTTGTTGATCTTGCACTACAAATTATTTTTTAACATTGCTGTTGCAGTTCTTCGGAACCAAAGAAACCACATGACACTTTTGCTGTAAAAAAAAAAAAAGTACATTGCATACTGCTGTTTTATTTATTTATTTTTACTTTTAGTACCATTAAATGATATATACATAATAGGACGATGTAAATAAGGCTGTTAGAGCTGCAATGAGTTTATGTTAGGAGGGTGAATGATCTGATCATCTGACTTTTGATCACATTAATCCACATTATTAGCAGAAATAGAGGGCCCCAAACCAAATTTTGCTTAGGGCCCCATGGAGGCTTGGGCTGGCACTGCCCCCCACATTATGAATGCTTCTGACGCCCATGGCCACCACGTTGTTCAAGTCAAGAGCCATGTCAGCTGTGGGGGCTGCTGAGCACCCCTAAAGGTCAGATTCTAGAATCGCCCCTGGTGGTACCGGTACCGGTGAGGGGGTTCGGTTCATCAGACACCTCACCTGTCCTGCTACACACCTGTGAAGTGCTGCAGGGCCGAACCTGTCACCCAGAGGCTCAGCACCTGCGGGACCGACATGTCTCCGCTGCCCGGGTCTGGACCTCTCTTTACCGGCGGCGGATGCTCGTCCTTGGCCCTGGACGCAGTCATGGAGGAGACCGGAGAGGAGACCGGGGGGGCTGCGGGGCGTAGCGCGGCTCTACCGGTGCCGCTGCTTCGTCTCCGCTGCGGGAGGAGCTGGGCCGCTGGCTGCTCGGTTCCTATGTATAATGTAAAGAGAAGAGGTGAGAGTTAGCATCCTTGGCGAGTACCTCGCTCGAGCTTTATCTGTTTTGTTAGACTGCCATTAATTTTTATTCTTGCTGTAGGATTTTGATAAATGGATTTTATGCATTTAATTGAGTCTTTATTAAAACCAAATCTTTCGAGTACTGCATATAGGAAGTTCCAGTTTACATTATCAAAGCTTTTTCAGCATCTAGGCTTACAAGGATAGCTCTGTTTTTTTGGAATTGTATTGAGTCGACTACATGGAGGGTTCTCCTGATGCTGTCCTGAGTTTTACATCCCATAATGAAACCTGTTTGATCTTCGTCAATCAGATGTGCCATGATTTTTCCATATTGTTCAGCAATTATAGATGTGTCTATCTTGTAATCCACATTAAGCCCAGATATGGGTCTATAGTTGCCACAATATTCTATAAACTTAGTCAATTTTGAAGAAAATGGATGGTTTGCTGTGGCGCATTTATTAAAAAAAATGCATAATCAAAAACATTTCTAAGAGTTATACAGTAGCTTTCTGAATCGTTGAGAGAGGGGAAAAAACAATTTAAAAAAACCAACAACACAAATCTGTAATCCTTTCCCCTTCTGCTCTCCCACACATAGACTTGTTGACCATGGTCAGTGGTTCAATAAATTTAGGTGGAAAAAGGCCATAATCTACATTTTACTTTTATTACAGCTTTTTGTTTCTCTTAAGTGTGGATTATTCTCTGATCATTTCAGTCCAAGGATTGCTAAGTGCTGACTAAACTATTTGGCATTCTTTCTAACTCATCTCCCCTAAACTCATGTAAGGTCAGTTTTATATGCTGTTTTATAGTAGCTGTCTGAAGCTGTGTTCAAGAGCAGAGCCAGAGCAAATTTTATTTTCTGCTTCAAGTATACCCTGATGCATGCTCAATAATCCAGGTAGCATCAAGCCAGGTGCTTCAAGTATAGTTTTGATGTTTAAGGAATCAACTGTTTACACCTACAGAAAATAATCAGGCTGTATTAAATGCTAGCTGTAATTAATAACTTAAATTAACTGTTTTCACATTGTCACATTGCTGTCTGTGCCAACTGTCACACAATTTGTCAGAGTTCCACACAGCAGACAGAGTTTAGACTCCCGTCTTGATTGGAACTGACTTTCATCCATTTCCTGACGATGCCAATACTTCTTTCTTAATTGCTGCAATAAATTGGTGTGTCAAAGTAATTGCATTACATTTGGCTATCAAACGGCCTAAAAGCCAGCACTCATCCATATTCTTAGATATCCCAAAAGTGACATTAACCTGTCAGCTGATGCATATTCAAGCCTGCTCTGTAAATGTTTGCAACATTCATCTCTGTCATTCATCAGGAGTCTTCCCTTCTGCATATGTGTCACGTCATTGATGTTCTTATTGCCCTGCAGTCAGAGATACACGTTTGACAAGCCACATTGTCAGGGAGCATTTTCTTTTTCAATTTTTATACATTGCTTGCTTGATGCATTAGAGGAGCTTCTAGATGAGTGCCTTCTTCTTCTTCTTCTTTTTTTTTCTTCTTCTTCTTCTAGCTTCTTCATCTTCAGGGGTCTCCACAGTGAGTCATTGTCGTCCTCCATCTCACTCTGTCCTCTGCATCCTCTCCTCACTCCAACTACCTCCATGTCCTCTCTAACTGCATCTGTATACTGTACATGAGAACAGTCACAATATGAAAACACTCAGAGCTAACAAAGTTAACAAAAGTGATGGAGATGTTAAAATCCCCATCAAAAAGTTACTTTTCTTTCCTTTTTTTTCTTTTTTTTTCCTCGCGGTGGAGCAAAAAAAAGGGGGAATTGGAAATACCCACCTTCTGTCAAAGCATGTTGTGAGCTTGAAAAGTACCATGTTTTCTGCCGTACATGTCGTATCAGTCCAAATATGTCTAATAAAGTGGAAAAATCCATACATATGTCACTTTGCCGTATACATCACATCTATTGTGTGTCACTGTTGATGCGTCGTGTTTGTTATGCGCCACCACTTACAACCCGGAAATGTGAGCCTGTGTTGTGCCAAAAAATCAATTGGTTTCTAAATGGTGGCCGCTGGGGAGTGCACAGGAGGACTTTAACAATAATTTAACAAGATTAACACTTAAAAACAATTACAGGTAGTCCCCGATTTACGAGCGAGATCCGTTACAACGAGGCGCTCGTAAACCGGAAATCTCGTAATTTGGAACGGCCGCCACGCTTCTCGTAAGTCCGGAATTTCGCTCGTAAATTGGAACGGTTTTGCTAGCGCGACTACGAACACTCGTTTTTCATCGAAAAACTGCTTATGAGTGCATAAAAATGATCGGAAACGTGTGTCCACATGTTTAGCTAACGAACTGTGGTGAAAAAACACAGGAAAACTCAGTATTTTTTGCGTTTTTTCCAATAATTCGCCAGCTCGTAAGTCCGGAACATCGTAGATCAGAGCGCTCGTAAATCGGGGACTACCTGTATTTGTTTGCTTGAAATTATAGCACAGGTGTGTCTCAGTTGAACTTGTCCTTTAAAAATGCACTTTAATGGTCAAACTAGCTGAAATTCAAGATAAGTTTTGCTGCTGAGGTGTTACGAAGTGGGTCCGTGCAATGGGACCAGCCACTGCATTTCTTTAGAATTTAAGAAGATAACCACCTAAAAACAATTATTTTTTAGCTCGACTATATAGTAAAGGTGCATCTCAGTTGAACTTTTACTTAATACAAGGACTTTAACGGTCAAATCAGCTGTATTTCAAAAGTATTCGCTGCTTTAGTGCTTCGGGAATGCACAGAGGGAGGAAATCAGGAAGATGTAAAGCTGCACATGTCTTAGAAATTTAACAAGATAAGCACCTTTGTTATTTGTTTGTTCAACATTATAGCAAAGGTGTGTCTCAGTTGAACTTTTACTTTAAAGAAATGCACTTATTTATCCAATTAGTTGCATTTTGCTGGGGTGGTGCAGCAAAATGAAGCTGATTTGAATGTTGCTCCAGGCGAGCTGGAAAAAGGTGGCATCCTATGGCAAGCCAATTGTGTAATTAATAGCTGGTGAAGATTCTCAGTCATCCAGGACATGGTAAATTCAAAAAAGTTCAAGCCAAAAGTACTGTAATAAATTATAAAGTAAACTATAATAAATAAAGTCCAGTTGTTTTTGTCTTGAACTTTTTTGAATTTGTCATTATAGCCACGTTTACCTATTGCATGATACAATGGCATGCTCTACTACTCTTTTCACATTTTGTGGTTGAAAAATGGTAGTGTTTGAATTTTTTTCAGTCAGAATGAATGAAAACTGTCAGATCTCAGACAATTTTTTTTTTTTATTAATGGGAAACAATCCATAAATACATTGCTTTGGCCTATAAGTTACAGGGCTATCAAATTATGGGGAAAAAAGTGACTTATAGGGCATAAAATCCGGTAAGTGAGGTACCAACTTCCATTTAGCTGTATGGCTGCATCTAGGCATAAGAAATATTCCTTTTAAAAATTGGGTGGCCATGTCAAAATATAAGATGGCTGCCACCATATCTGTTTGTCCACCTTGTGAGCTGATAACTTGAAAATAATCAACATGCCAACTTCCACATGGTTGTGTGGTTGCATCAAGGTGTAAGAAATGT
>JBBPBX010056273.1:0-19518 GCA_038048925.1 Garcialebias charrua
TGTGTGTGTGTGTGTGTGTGTGTGTGTGTGTGTGTGTGTGTGGATGGAGTATGAAGGGGTTGGGCAGGGATGACCAGATGAAAGGTGGCTGAGTCCAGCCAAGTCATGTCAGTTTACTGAGCACTGCTCTGCCCAGCCCCACTGACTGCCTGAGCTGTAGATACACATCAGCAGCCATGGCTGTGCTTACAGAGCACAGCTTGCTTGTCACATGATAGCGGTTCCTGTCTGTGCATCCATGCCAGCAGAAGCCAGATTACAATATAATAAAAATGTTCTTTTGATGAACATGTTGTTCAGGATAAATTATAGATTGGACCCTACAGTGCTGTCTGATGACCGCAATGTGGCTTGTATGCTGATGTTTAGTAATCACACCAGGTGAATCCACCACAGAGACTTGCATCATTTTATCGTCTTCTCACCTTGCATAGGTTGCTGTTTTAAAAAAGAGCTAGCATTACGCCAAGCTGTAGTACTGTGTTATTAAAATAGCAAAGTTTGGGGATGCACTAGATAAGATGCAGATAGTAGACCCTCAGGCACAGGTGCAGAAAATATTTACATAAGCATATATAGTTTTAAATACATTTGTCAGCTGAAGAATTGTGTTTACTTGTATAGATCGAATCCCGGCCTGGGGCATTTCTGGGTGGAGTATGCATGTTCTCTTTGTGCACGTGTTGGTTTCTCTGGGTACTCAGGTTTCCTCCCACTGAGCAAAAACATGTTAGGCTAATTGATAACTAGATTTTTTCCTAGGTGAGAATGGATGTTCGTTTGACTGCCCTGTGATGGACTTGAGATATGTCCAAGGTGTCCCCCACCTCTCGCACAATGACTGCTGGCCATGGGCACCAGTGACCTCCGTGACCCAAAATGGAAGAAAGCTTATAAAGATAATAGTTGGATGGAAAGTTTCTGACTTGTTAACATTGGAATAAAGGCACCCAGTCAAACTGGACCACCTGGATGAGACTGGTTTAAGATGAGATAGAACTTTATTGATCCCGCAGGAAATTGTTGTGCCAGAGTTTCAATACAAAGGAACATACCGTACACAAGGAATCACACAAGATATAAAGAGAACAGAGAATATGAAAATAAGGGAGAGGTAGATACCAACAATTAAGGTTTCATTGAAGATTCAATCAAAATCTTTTATCAACTGGTAAGCTACAAAAACAACTTTACGCAAATGGAAAGATAAACTATTACATGGAAAGACACAATATGACAAACTCGTTTTTAATTCCATTACCAAAATTTTATTAACACTATACTTGCTTTTAATCAAATGTTTAATATGACAGCCTTATATTCAATTGTTTTTATTTTAATTTCCAGTTGCTGGGTGCGTCCTTTGAGATGATATTCAATATGCAACATAGAGATGGCACTTGGAAACAGTATAGTGTATTTATTTTTTAAATCTGGTGTTTGTGGTTTTGAAGTCTTAACTACTGTCCACGATATTGCAGCTGTCAGATTTCATTGCTGACACTCACATGTTTACATTCAAAAGCTCAATACAAACTGAACCTAACAAAATGAAGCAAAATATTTAGTAAAAAAAGAACTGCATCTAGGAATGAAGAGAAAAATGAATCCAGTTGACTTTGACTCAGTTGATTAGGATCACCATATCCTGGATGACTGATAGTAGTAGTAGTTTCTTTATTTCAGATACAATATAAGATCCATATATGATAGTCTACATTAGCAGAAAACAGACTGAAGTGAAAACCAATAAAATGAATTTTACTATTGATCGCAAACTAGTTCCTAGAATATATATCAGAGACTGATGTTAACTGTTCTACTGGTATTTATTTGAAGAAATTGCAATGGTATTATTGTATGTTGCTGATGGTTAATTTAAATAATTATGACGTAATAGTAGTTTGGATCATTTTCAGCCTTTACAATAAAATCGTTATGCTATTTGTTATCCAAGTAAAGTTACAGTACTTGCTAGTGGAAGTACTGTAGTCTTATGCTTGTTTAAAAAAATAATAATTGTTTACTTTATTTACAGGAAGTCTCATTGAGTCACGAGAACTCATTTTCAAGAGACCTGTTTTGGGAGCAGAGGATGGGGGTTAAGGGCCTTGCTCAAGGGCCAAGAGTGGGGCAAATGAGGGTGGAGGCAGGTGTCTGTGTTTCGCCTTTTCCACCCACATTTTGATGTTGTCAGTCCAGGGAGTTGAATCTGCGATCACAGGCCCATCTTCTCCAACCTCTGCACCACCACTCCCCTCCATTGCATTCTTACTCCTCCATCTGTGGACCTAACCCAAACCTAACAGAATGAAGCAAATTATGCTTTTTTTAAGCAACTTTAGGAAGATTGTTATTAAAGGTCCACTGACATCATCTTACAAATTTGCATGAAATGATAGAAGATATATTTTATCATTCAACTATGTTTGTTTTTGCAAAAAAAATGATAAAATAATGAAAATTCCTTCCAAACTGAGTCTAAAATTAAAAACAGCTTTTCTCTCTGAAAAATCTGACTATAAGTGAATGCAACATTTGTGACGCAGGAAGCAGGACCTTCAGTCTTCGTCTGCCATTAACGCATATTCATTCTCTGCCAGATCGCCTTTTTTTTGTAAAACTAAAAAAATGCCGGTTCGGTGTGTCACATTTGGGTGTTCTAATATCATCAGTGAACAAGTGAGCCTTTTCACTTTCCCAAATATTTCGTCAAAAATTGAATAAATAAAGCTGCACCCCCTCGGACTGAGCTCCCTGCTTCCTGAACATACATACGGGTGCAGACCTAAATTAGAACCTGCTGTTTCTGCTCATCTAACTTCCTGCTTCCAAAACTAAAGACAAATAGCTCAAATCTTAACTTAGATTGATAATTTTGTTGTTTTATTTCTTGTTCGCATGAATATTTATATGGGGCGTTCTAAAGACATTATTTTCTCCACAATAACTCGTCTGCTTAATCCCATTAAACAAACTCTTGAGGACTCTGCTCAAAAATGTGACCTGTTTCTTTCGTCTTTTAAAACCAAAGTTGACACTATCAGCTCCACAACCTCCCTGATCTCAGTGTGCCACCTACCCGTCTACATTCTGGGACCCTAAACAGCTTTGACGAAGTTGTTCAGAGTGAGGTGGAGGCCATCATCAAGAAAATGAAGCCTTCATCCTGCGCCCTGGATCCTTTCCCCTCGTCTCTCATAAAAACCAATCACTCTGCAATAGGCCCACTAATCACTCAAATAATAAATCAGTCTCTACAATCTGGTCATGTTCCACTGCCTCTAAAAACTGCCATCATTAGGCCTCTTCTGAAAAAATCTAATTTGGATCCCGACATTTTTTCTAATTACCGCCCAATTTCACACCTCCCTTTTCTGTCTAAAGTGCTGGAAAAAGCTGTTGCTGCTCAGCTGCAGGACCACCTACAACAACACTCCCTGTATGAGAAGTTCCAGTCTGGATTCAGGGCAGCTCACAGTACAGAGACTGCATTGCTGAGAGTTACCAATGATGTCCTCTTGGCTGCTGACACTGGCTCTCCCTCCATCCTTGTCCTCCTTGACCTCACTGCAGCCTTCGACACTGTGGACCATAGTATCCTCCTCCACCGTCTTCATGTGGAGGTCGGTCTCTGCGACACCGTCCTGGACTGGTTCAAATCTTTCCTCTCCAATAGGCTGGAATGTGTTAGTCTTGGCAACGCCACGTCCCAGACAGTCTGTGTCTCCTGTGGTGTCCCTCAGGGGTCGGTTCTGGGGCCCCTGCTGTTTTCCCTTTACATGCTGCCTTTAGGTCAAATTATTAATCAGTTCAACATTTCTTTTCACTGTTATGCCGACGATACACAGCTTTACATCAGGACTGGAGCATCCTCATCTTCCACCTTGTCATCTCCATCTTCACTCACTGCCCTCTCTGCCTGCCTGGAGGCAATTAGGGCATGGATGAATCAGAACTTTCTTCAATTAAACTGCTCCAAGACTGAGGCCATACTGATTGGCACCCCTCACCAGGTACAAACATCTCCTATAACAACACTTTCCTTTTCTGGACAAGACATCCCCCTCTCCACCTCTGTTACTAATCTTGGAATAAAAATGGACTCCAATCTTACATTTGAAAATCACATTAAGCTTCTGTTTAAAACTTGCTTCTTCCATCTTCGAAACATCTCCAGACTTCGCCCATCCCTAACTTTTTCCGATGCTGAGAAGCTCGTCCATGCTTTTGTCTCCTCCAGGCTCGACTACTGCAACTCCCTGTTTATTGGAATCCCTGGCAAAAACCTTCAGAAACTTCAATATATTCAAAACAGTGCAGCAAGGATCTTGTTGAGAGTTCGTAAATTTGAACATATTACGCCCATTCTCCATAACCTTCATTGGCTTCCTGTCGCCTACAGAATTCAGTACAAAACTGCTCTCATTACACATCAATGCTTACATGGAGCTTCACCAGATTATCTGAAGGATATTCTTATTCCATACTCATCCACCCGGTCGCTGCGGTCACAGAACAGTAATCTCCTTCACATTCCGAGAACCAAATTAAGGACCATGGGAGACCGGGCTTTCAGTGTGGCTGCCCCCGCCTGTGGAACTCTCTTCCTGACTGTCTGAGAGCCCCACAGTCTGTGGTTGACTTTAAGAGCGGCTTGAAGACCTTTCTTTTCAACCGAGCATACTCTACCTCCTCATGATTCTACTTTTGATCTTAGTTGATACTGTTATTGATTTTACCTGTTTTATTACTTGTTTTATTGACATTTAATTCTGTTGCACTTTGTAGCACTTTGAGATTTTCATTAATGAAAAGTGCGTTATAAATTGAATTCATTATTATTATTATTATTTATCCTACGTCAAAAATGTTGCATTCGCGTGTAGTCTGATTTTTCAGAGAGAAAAGCGGTTTTTATTTTTAAAGTCAGTTTGAAAGGAATTTTCATTTATTTATCATTTTGTTTGCAAAAACGAACATAGTTGAATGATAATATATATATATATCTTCTATCATTTCATGCAAATTTGTAAGATGATGTCAGTGGACCTTTAAGAATTAGTCTTATCACCATGGAAACAAAACTCTACAGTATAAAGTTGAAAAATGATCTTTTTTTATAGTATACATACAGTACAGTAAAACAAATCCTTTTTTTTTTTGAGTCTTGACACCGGAGAGCAAAGAAAGTTGTGGGACAGACACATACAGACTTTTAGGATGTCATTGTCTCTTGCCACACTGGCGCCTGTCACTCAGTGAAGTCGTGGAATATGCACCAGAGCAATGGACAGGCGTCTGTGTCAATGCTTGACAAACCTCAAAGCACCAGGCTGTAATTGGAACGACCGCTCTAATCCTCAGATCAAGACGGACTCATTGACAACCTAAGCAGGCGGCAATCCCAACAGCAGCCTATTGGTGAAGCTGGCCTCTTTACTGGGAGCAGCAGTGTCTTCACTGCCCAACAAAAGATGCTTTCTTTGGCAGGCAGGACATTTTTACAAATATTGATCACTTGTGAAAGTTGCATCCGAGAAACCTAAATTTGTATTGTCTTTTTAATTTTTTTTACTTTATCGTGAACATGATAATATTTATGTCAGTAGCCTACTAATCGCTACAAATTCTCAGAAATGTCTTGTAATTTGAACAACTTTTTTCCCCTAGTCTCACTGTGAAAAATCCCTATAGGCTACAGCAGTCCCTCGCTACTTCACGGTTCGACTTTTGCGGACTTGCAATATCACAGTTTCTGTACCTACAGTCCATAATATTGTACAAAGAATTGTACAGGACACATCAAAGTCAAGTCAAAGTCAACTTTATTGTCAGAACTGCAATATGTACAGGACATACACAGGATTTAAATTGCGTTTCTCTCAGTCCCTCGGTACAACAGTAACCATTTAAACACTAAAACACTGAAACATTTAATAAACATCAAAGTCAAAGTCAAAAGTCAAAGTCAACTTTATTGTCAGATCTGCAATATGTACTGTACAGGACATACACAGGACCGAAATTGCGTTTCTCTCAGTCCCTCGGTGCAACAGTAAACATCTAAACATTGAAACACTGAAACATATAATAATTGACATAAGCATAAAATAGTAAAACTAACACTGTCCTGAGTTTTTTGCATAGTGGAATAAGAGTATGAAAATTTACACCAACTCTAAAACTAAAACATTAAACATTTAATGAACATAATACTGTCCTGAGTTTTTGCATACTAGTATAAAAAAAAAGAGTATAAAAAGTATAACTAAAATAAACTAAAGGTTTCTAGCATTGACATTTGCAAAGTGGCAAAGCAGCGTATGAGTTAATGTACACAGTATATGTATGAGGTAGTAGTTGATGTTGTTATAGAGGCAAAAAGTGGCATATGCAGTAAGGCACATTGGGCATCCCTAAATAAGACCGTTCAGAGCACACTGTATATGTATGTAAACAGTAGTAGTTACATGTAAGCAGTAGTAATAAAAGTAAACAGTATTAATAAATGTAAACAGAGAATGTAAACAGTATTATGATTATAGGCAGTGATGTAATACAAACATTAGTGCAAGTATGAGAAGTAGTGCAAACTGTATGAGCACATGACCGAGAGTTTAGTGAATAACCCGTTTGATGACACAGAGTCCAGTGTTAAAATCTTTGTGTTGTGTGGTAATGTGTGAGAAAGTTTTAGTGTTAAGGCAGTTCAAATGGGAGGGGGGGCAGAGCAGGCAGAGTGTTTAGCATCCTGACTGCCTGATGAACAGAGCTGTCTCTCAGTCTGCTGGTTCGAGCCTGGAGACTCCTCAGTCTCCTCCCTGATGGCAGCAGTCTAAAGCAGCTGTGTAGTGGGTGTGTGGGATCACCTGCCATGCAGTGGGCTTTCCGAGTGAGGCGTTTGCTGTGTAAGTCCTGCAGTGAGGGGAAGGAGGTGCCGACTATCTTCTCAGCTGCTCTCACAATGCGCTGGAGGCTCTTGCGGCAGGATGCAGTACATGCACCAAACCACACAGTGATGCAGCTGGTCAGGACACTTTCTATGGCACCTCTGTAGAAGGTGCTCATGATGGGGGTTGAAGCTCCAGCCCTTTTCAGCTTGCGGAGAAAGTAGAGACGCTGGTGAGCCTTCTTTGCCAGTGCTGCAGTGTTCCTGCTCCAGGACAGGTCCTTTGAGACGTGCACTCCCAGGAACTTGGTGCTGTCTACTCTCTCCACTGCGGTGCTGTTGATGGTCAGAGGGGCATGTTGGGCATCCCTCTTCCTGAAGTCCACAACAATCTCCTTTGTCTTCTCCACGTTGAGAGTGAGATTGTTGTGTCCGCACCACAAGGCCAGGCGGCTCACCTCGTTCCTGTAGTCCGTCTCATCGTTGTTGCTGATGAGACCCTACAAACATAAGCATAAAATAGTAAAAAATGTAACACTGTCCTGAGTTTTTGCATAGTAGTATAGAAGTATGAAAATTTACACCAACACTAAAACTAAAACTCAAACTAAAACATTAAACATTTAATGAACATAAGCATAGAATGAAATAATAAAAGTGTAATACTGTCCTGAGTTTTTGCATAGTAGTATAAAAAAGTATAAAAAGTATATCTATAAAATAAACTGAAGGTTCTAGCATTGACATTTGCAAAGAGTGGCAAAGCAGCATATGAGTTAATGTACACAGTATATGTATGAGGTAGTAGTTGATGTTGGTATAGAGGCAAAAGTGGCATATGCAGTAAGGCACATTGGGCATCCTTAAATAAGGCTGGTCAGAGAATACTGTATATGTATCAGCAGTGGTGTAGATATAAAAGTAGTGTAAATGTAAACAGTAGTAATAAATGTAAACAGTAGTAATAAATGTAAACAGTATTAATAAATGTAAACATTGAATGTAAACAGTAGTATGTAAACAGTGAATGTAAACAGTAGTATGACTATAGGCAGTGATGTAATACAAACATTAGTGCAAATATGAGAAGTAGTGCAAACTGAATGAGCACATGACCGAGAGTTTAGTGAATAACCCGTTTGATGACACAGAGTCCAGTGTTAAAATCTTTGTGTTGTGTGGTAATGTGTGAGAAAGTTTTTTGTGTTAAGGCAGTTCAAATGGGAGGGGAGGCAGAGCAGGCAGAGTGTTTAGCATCCTGACTGCCTGATGAACAGAGCTGTCTCTCAGTCTGCTGGTTCGAGCCTGGAGACTCCTCAGTCTCCTCCCTGATGGCAGCAGTCTAAAGCAGCTGTGTAGTGGGTGTGTGGGATCACCTGCCATGCAGTGGGCTTTCCGAGTGAGGCGGTTGCTGTGTAAGTCCTGCAGTGAGGGCAAGGAGGTGCCGACGATCTTCTCAGCTGCTCTCACGATGCGCTGGAGGCTCTTGCGGCAGGATGCAGTACATGCACCAAACCACACAGTGATGCAGCTGGTCAGGACACTTTCTATGGCACCCCTGTAGAAGGTGCACATGATGGGGGTTGAAGCTCCAGCCCTTTTCAGCTTGCGGAGAAAGTAGAGACGCTGGTGAGCCTTCTTGGCCAGTGCTGCAGTGTTCCTGCTCCAGGACAGGTCCTTTGAGACGTGCACTCCCAGGAACTTGGTGCTGTCTACTCTCTCCTGTCTGTCTACATGATTGTCAACTTTAATATTACTCATGTGATTGGGACAGTACTGGATTGTACAGTAAAAGATAAAGAAAAATAAAATACTTTGGACAGGCACCACCATTTTGTAATTTTCTCTCAGCAAGCCTCCACCGTATTCCCACTCATAACGACCACATTTCCCAAAAGGCAACCGGGCCCTGCCCAGAAGTCTCATTTCCTTCTGCTGAAAAAAACAGAGGTGAACTTTTGATCTGATCGGTGCCCTGCGGATGCAAAGAAGCTGCACTGAACACATCAAACCAGACCAAATCTAGACCTCCAGACCCATCGGTGAATCTTGAGATCTGGTTGCTGGCCCACGAGAACTTCTACGCACAGACGCGCATCCAAGGTCCGGAGCTGTTTCTGTAGTCCATCGGGACTTTTTCATCCAGACTTGGACTCAAGTCGACCACCTATGGTCTCACACCAGCCAACAGAAGGTCTGCCCCACCAAATGCGCCTTGATGCTAAAGAGCTGCACTTAACCAGACCAGAACTGGACCACCAGACTCAGCGGTGAACCCGAGAGCTCCGGGGATGCCCTTGTAAGTAAAATGTATTAGCTACATGTAAGTATGTTGTTAAAATTAAGAGTTTAGAACATTGATTGTGGGCTTGTCGCTGCAGGGTACGTCTGCAGAAACTGACTGGGTTGGACCAGAACCGAGATATTTTAATTGCTTGTGTTGCTGTGTTATGCAAAGCTAGTACCAGTTCGTTAAATTTAGTAGCTACATATAAGTATGTTATTAAAATTAGTAGGTTTAAGAGTTTAGAACATTGATTGTGGGCTTGTCGCTGCAGGGTATGTCTGCAGAAACCCAGTCGGACCAAAACAAGAGCTGTTGCTATGAGTTTTGAATTTAGTAGCTACCGGTACATATACAGTACTGTATGTTGTCAAAATGATGTAGGTTTAAGAGTTTATAACATTTCAAGAGTGTGGGAAGGGTTTATAAAGCCTAAAAATATATATATAAATACTAAAATAAACATAGCATCCCTACTTCATGGTTTTTCACTGATTATGGGGGTGGAAACTAGTCCCCGTGATAAACGAGGGATTACTGTATTTCAAATCAAACTCTGAATTTAATAAAACTAACGTTCCTAAAAGCAAATGTTAACTGAACAAACGTCAAGGTTCTATAATGGTGATTTTACAGCAGATAATGTAAAACCCAGTACGCAGTCTTATGCATACCGAGTGTTTGAACTACTATCTCTAACCAATGTGCTTAAAGGAAAATACACATCCGTCATGGTAGACTGAAATATACCTACTTGGACAAGCCTCCTGACTGCAGGCAGAGCAGAACCTGCAAGGAATCGCTCACACTAACACTGTATTGCCTCACTTAGACCAGACAGCCAGCAGACAGGTGCTTCTTTGGCTGCAGTAGCAGGAGTCCTGGAGCTCCGTTAGAGTTTTCCCGTGTCGCAGTTTCACCTCCCACACAGGCAATCTGCTCTCTGATGGGGAGGCACATGCAGCAGGGGTCTGCTCTGACACCTTCTTGGTAAAGTCACAGTCTGTCGTCCAAACCTGATCTACAAAGCCAAAATGTCCAAACCACCCTCACCACTGCGCACATTTGTGATTTTGCTTCCAAGTGCTTGTCAGAGATCATACCAAAGGTGAACAATATAAAGACAAAAAAATAATAAAAGTGTTTTGTTTTGTTATTTTTCAAAATATCTTCCAGATAAGGTGTCAAAGCTTCATTTAAGCCGCTCTAACAAACCAGCAGAGTAAAAAAAAAACAAGTGGAAAGCGCATGTTGAGGTTATTTACCTTCATACAACTATTGGGTTTCAAATCATAAAATGCTGCCAAGACTGAAAGGGCCATGTGATATTGCAATTAGTTACTACAACTCATTTTTAAAGAACACACAGTGTACTTTTCTTTCAGAGTGCTAAGTAGTCCTTGGCACAACTTAAGAGCCATCAGTTTCATGCAGTGCATGACATGAGTGCTTTTTTGTATGTGTGTGTGTGTATGTGAGAGTGTGTGTTTATAGTTCCTGGCTTTTGTAATAGCACCGGGAAGCTGAAGCCGTCTTCCCAGGCATGCCTGTGCAGTGTAACCAAGGCTGACTGGCTGACCTCAGACTGTGTGGGCCCTTTAGCTGAAGATGAAGGAGCTTTTTCATTGACACAGGAACAGGAGGTATCGCCTTCCCTTTGCAGCAGCACTCATTCATGCCAGACACAATGCGTTATTATTGGTTTTGAATTGAAATGTTAATTTTGGGAACTGGGCAACTGGGTCTGAGAGTTTACCCCTGCTCATTTCTCATTTTTCACTTGGCCGAGGTGGTCTGTTTCATTCGGTGGAGTTAACCCTCAACTCTCCTTCTATTACAGCACTTTAGGTAATGACTGAGAACCAAAATGCAGCATATGCCACCACATTTTAACTTATTTTTTAAGACTGGATGTCAAACAGTAGCCTCAACCAGGAGTTAAAAGGTTAGTGTTAGGAGGTGAACCCTGCGAGACACCCACAGAGCAGCCCTTATTGATCCCAAAGCCAGAGAGGGGGAAAAACAGCACTTTTTGGGCCTGGTGGTGTAAGACAAGCAGGTCAGCACTCTGCTGTACAGCCTCACAGAAATGAATGCATCAGCAGGCCCTACAGATCTATATGACGGGAATTAAACAGCATAATCAAATTGTTTGCGCAACCATTTAGCATCTCATTTCCTTGCCGCCTTGGGCCAAACTGACCACTGGAGACCGGCCATCCACAGCAGTAACAAAGTAGGGCAATAACTAACAGCGATTAAAGGAATATTGATGGCCTGTGACACACAGCATCCTGAAAAATGCTATTTGGTCAAATAGCCGCAATAATTAAGTATATGAGGGTCAGTCAATTTTATCTGCTGCTTTTATTTGGATCGATTATTTCGTAAACTGGCCAAGCTTCAGAGAGCATTATTGCTGAGTGGGGTGTTGATTTCATAGCGCAGGTGCTTTAGCCAAGTCAGACAGCAGCAGCTCCCACACTGAAGAGTACGGTAAACACACAATGATAGACATAATCCCAACACAAGCACAAGGAAAAATCCAACAGGAAGAAGGGAACAATTTGTAATATCATCATTAGCACTGCATGAAATGGAATGTTGCTGTCAAAATGTAAATTCTTTTGTGTGTTTTTGTTCACTTCATTTATTGTGTAATTTAAAATTGTGCCTTTGACAACTGAAAAGTGTTTCCTTTTCCTCGGTTGGTTAAAATATTGTCACCACGGATTGATGAATGTTAGCCGAAAGCAAAAATAATTAGTTTAGGCTTGGTGAGACCTCGGTGTTGTTAATGCAATGCAGTGGTTAAAAATAAGCCAGGCCATTTAGAGGCTTCTCTCCCAGTTGATTGATTAAACATTAACCTGCTGGATCTGGGATATTTCTTATTAATCACAGGTGGCACAGACTTAACTGACCATGAGGAAAAGCATGTGCGCCGGGAGATCCACACCGTGAATTCAAACTGGCTGAATATCATTTAAATCAAACACATGCGAATGGATACTCACATTTAAGGGTTTTGCCTTCTTGTTATTGGGAGGACAAGTTGAAGACAAACATCCATCTCTGGTGGTGGAGTTTGAGTTATACACCCACCCACACACACACACACACACACACATATCAAGCAAAGCATTGTGGGAATTGCCATGACCTAATGCATCGCTTATCTTACCTTTGATTATACATTTCACAGAGGAAACCACTTTCTTTATGTCTCCAACCCGAGTGTCCAGTGAGAAAACATTGAGTAAAGCAGTGAGAAATGTTTTAATGGGTGGGTGGCAGATCTGTGATCCTGGTCCAGCAGATACAAAACGCAGAGGCACCAAATTCCACTAATGGTGAAATAAAGCTAACGTTTTGTTAGACTTCTCTCATTTTCCCACAGTCACCTTATCAAGCTGCAATAATGTCACTGCAAATTCAGCCACTGGAACGGGCCTTTGCTTTGATGTGGGTGGTGAGTATCTTCAATGGCAACAGTCTTAAATTTCAGACTGGCAGAGCACAGAAATAGTTATGTTTTTCTCCTTGTAACCCTGGGTGACATTTTTTTTGCGCCCAAGGAACATTTTATGAGGCAATTGACAAAGTAAATAACCTCTCAGCTGTGTTCCCCTTATGAATAATGTACGCAGAGGCTGATGGATTGCTTTCAAAAGAATAAAAACTCAACCGCTTCAGGCTTGTCCTTGCACATCAGCTGTCAACGTGAATGCACGTAGTGGTTCTGGCGCAGCGTCCTACGGCAGCACACAGGTGCCCTTTTCACTCGCAGGCTGAAAATGACAAATTCAATAAACTCGAGACATCTCTGGAGTTCACCTATGGAATCAAACCCACCTGACAAGCAGCTGAAGGGCTTCTCTCAGTTGCTCTGACATCCCGTCTTGACATCCGAATATCAATATCTCGTTCTGCAGACCCTGAATATCTCCGTCTGACCAGAATGCTTTGACACTGTGAGAAAGAAAAAGAATATGTGTCAGAGGTTGTGGGACTTGAGGTAAGATTGTGATTAGGAAACTGAATCTGTGAGATGACATTAACAGAGAGTGTCCCCAACTGTGTGTGTGTGTTTAAGCCCCGGAGCAGACAGGCCTTTCTAGGGTTACCAGCCGTAATTCTGATAGTGAAAGCGCCACAATCAGCCTACTTAATCTCAAAGCTGTTCTTTAAAACCAGAGAAAGGTGATCTGTCTCCATTTTACTGTACAAAACAGGGAAACATGTGATTCATCCTAAAATGGAAATGCACATTAAATTAAATTTGCCTTTAGGGACAAACAGGACAACCCGTGACACTAGGTTTGTCTGGAGTAACAAAAAAGGTGCTTGTCCTCTGTCAAAGGGCCCAGTCTCATAAACCTATCCTGACCTGAGAGAACAAACCCTAGACTTCAAATTTTAAAGAATTAGCATCAGAATGGGCTAAATGTCTGCCTTGCAATAAAAGCCCTGTAAAAGAGCCTTGCAATTTTAGTGGCAATGATAAACTGAGACGTGCAGATAGTGTGAATACTTTGGATGAGACAAAACCTCAGTGTATGATCATTAGTGTTCCCAAACGTTCCCATCCAGTGATGAGGAAAACCAAGAGCTTAGCTTGTGTGCTTTATTATTAAAGAATGACCCAAAGAACCTTAAGCTTGGTGTCTACGAAGAGCTCCCATCAAGGCTCCCACCTGCTCGTCTGGGTGCTCCTTTGACACAATGGGTCATGAAATGCAATATGGGCCTGCATTGCTCTTTTTCGCCACACAAAAGGCAAGGAGCAGATGAACTGCAAGATAAATGACCCTGACGTTTGAATAGTCTCTACACGACGATGCCATAAAAATAAACCATGCACAGAAAACCTCCAAAACACTCATAATTCAAGAGCAGAGTGTCAATGCGTAAATTTTATCTGCATTACAAGCCCATCATATAAGCTTATTATTCTTAAACTTGGAAAAAGTGTCAATGCGTAAATTTTATCTGCATTACAAGCCCATCATATAAGCTTATTATTCTTAAACTTGGAAAAAGGTACATCAACTGAATGTTGTCTTGGAGGACTCCTTGTTAAAACCTTCATCATGAAATAAATATGTTGAAAACAGACAACTTCACAACTAAATATTGACATTCAGTGATAAGATGAGCATGAACTTCATTGAGGGGATCTGTTGTTAGACAGCCTTTATTTACTGTCTTGAAACTGAGAAAAGTAAGGTGGAGCTCATTGGCGTTCAGCATTTTGGATGTGCATAAATGTGCAGAAAAGAAGACATTCATAATTTGAAAACAGAGAATAAAGTGTAAAGGCTCCCACAGACTTGGGTGGACCTCAGTCCACACGTAAACTGTGCGCTCTGTCCACAGACGGTTGAGACTTCATACTGGAACGTCCACCCTGACTGGCTGCAGACCAGCTCTGCAGGCAAGAGGTGTTTACTAAGGGTTTAACGGTACGCTAAAATCACATTTCGGTTCGGTTCAGTTTCAAAGAGGGCTCGGCTCGGTTAATTTTCGGTACCAAAAAAAAGACAAAACGAAGACATACAAAACGTTTATTTTGAAAATATGCCAAGTAATCAATACGTTTGTATATAAATAAATAAAAGTGACCCATTTGGATGATATTTAAAAAAATTTTTTTGTTCATTTCAGATTTAAAACACAAGAAATATATTTACAAAACCATATTAAGAAGAAGAAAAAAAATTAAATGAAAGGAAGCAGAAGAAAAAATCTCATATCTGCTCCTTTTTAAACAAAATCAATTCAAACAATCAATTTTAAACAATAATTATCCATGAACCAATTTTTGTAACTTATTACAATTCACAAATATATGGTACTTATACTTTTCACCATTTATTTTATTTTTTTCAAGAGTTCACTTTTAATCATTCTCTTAAATATAAACACAGACTTAGGCACTCTTTACAATAAATACACTATACTAATAATACAATCTTAATAAATACAATATGAGTCAGAACCTGAACAATAAGAAGCAACAAACTGTTTACAATCTAACTAATCAAGTTTTACGTTTTTGGCCAAAAAGACCAACTTGTCCACATTTTCTGCAAAAAGCACGGATCTAGTTGCAGTGATATCTCCAGAGGTGGAGAAAACCGCTCACTAACAAAGGGTAGCAGCAGTGTGGCTGTATTTGGCCTCATTACTCACAACCTCTTCTTGGACCTGCTCCCACTTGTCCCTGGAAAAGTTCAGAGTTCAGTCATCAGACTTCTTAGGGGCTGTTTACACTGTGCATATTTTGAGTGAAACCGCTCCTTTCTCTCTGCGGTTCTGCTGATCGTTTACACGACACCACTGGCCCCCCTCTTTGAATCCGAAGGTTTCTGAACCCACCCTTCAGAGTGGAGCTTTTTCGCTGACCCCCCGTTGATAACATAAACATCTCCCGCTGAGCTTTTGTTTGAGCCACAAGCGCGCGCACACGCACGTGCGGACAGCCGGTGTTACACACGTTGCGCTGCACTATAACATACTATCTAAATAATAACAGATTAACAATAATAAACAATACTGTATTTATGTTAGCGTGGGAGATATATAAAGTTTTCTGAGCTAAATGAAGCGATCTGGACTCATTACGTTATTTAAATGATGCATAACATGCTGCGTATTATTAAAGTGCGACTAAACCCAAAATTAACTTTTTTTAGCTGATAAACTCCCTAGAATGTGTTTAAAATGTTATCTAGCACTATGGCTGTGTTTATTCTCACATAATTGTGCATATCTGTGTAAATTGGCAATATTTGGCAATATTTGGTCTAAAAATGTGTTTACGGTAGTTCTATGGGTTGAACTGGTGGATTACACCTTAATTTTCTTATTTGTGCAAACGCTCATGTGTGACATGTCTGCTCATGTGTGATGTCACACAGGTGGTTCAAGCAGAGCCAATCCCCTGCAGAGATGAGAAGTGCATACCTTATATGGAAGTGCTGCATTTCACTCCTGACAAGCGGTTTTATTTTTCTTTTCATTTTCATTGTTTTAGGCCTTTGGTTTTGGATGGAATGGGTGGAATAGATAAATACATCTACATGTTTATTCTTTGTTGTTGCTTGGTGTATGTTGTTGGCTAGAGGTTTAATTTGTTTTAGGTTGTTGCAGGTGGAGGCGTGAACAAAAGCACAACTCTACCTCCACCCTTCCTTGTCTCTCGACACGCCCATTTTCAGGGAGATTTTGGAAGGAGGAGTTACCGTCTCAACCTGGGTTTAGTCTCACTTTAAAGTTGAAAATGAAGACACCAGGTTTATTTTTATTTATTTATTTATTCAACACCACAAACTGTATGTCACACAAACACTGAGAATTAAATTGAACACTTTTAAAAACACGTTAACCGAACTGTTATGAACTGGACTCTGCTGTTTTCATCCTGGTGAATAGTCCCATCAGAACCGGTCCGCTTGGTAAAAGGACAGCTCCTCGACCTCGCAGGAAAAATAAAAACTCAGTTGGTTGTTGTGTGATTGAAGTAAACACAAGCAAACATTGTTAAGAACATTGTTTACCTGCTGTAAATCAGCTGATTATCACGGACTAAAGTCCGACATCGTCACTCGGTTCTGGTCCACTCAGTGTCTGGTGTGGAGCTGTTAGATGAAGCGGTCCCACTTGGCGTCAAATCTGTCGACTCTTATCCAAATTCCAGCTTTAACTTGTTGTTAACTTGACAACAACTTGTTGTTAGCTGAACTTTTAGCCACAGAGCAAAACAGACCAAGGCAGCACGCACGCGCATTAGTGAAGGTTCAAAAATTCACAGCGCCATCTAATGGCCCGGCATGGTAACTACAGTGAATTCATGAGCGCGGGGGGGAGTCATACACACAGAATTTGCCCATGTCAACGCAAATCTTTTCCTCTAATTAACATACCCAAAACCTCAATTTTCCCCGACTGTGTCCGTGTAAACAGGGCCTTAGCTGGAGGTGATCTCTGGTGGATTTCCCTGAACAGGAAGAAGACAGCTGTTATCTCTGTCCTAGACTAGAAATAAAACACAAAGGGGTAAAAAAAAAAAGTGTTAATAAGATTATAACTTTAATTTTTTAAAAGTTAATTAGATAATAATAATAATGCAGGTAGTCCTCGAGTTACAACGTTTTGTGGTTACGACGCTTCTCCCATTTACTATGAACAGCCTTTTTTCGAGTTACGCAACGGCCGCTGCGGCAGAAGAATACAGTATTGTACTGTACGCGGTGCAACGGTGGAGGGATACAGAGGCGGAGGGATACCGAGGCGGAGGGATACACAGGAGGAGGGATACACAGGCGGAGGGATACACAGGCGGAGGGCAGCAGTGGAAAAGTACAGGTGTAGGCCTTACTCTAAACATTATGGACCGAGGTTGACTGGCAGAACCAGCGTGCAGCAGTGGAAAAGTACAGGTGGAGGCCTTACTGTAAACATTCTGGACCAAGGTGGACCGGCAGAACCAGCGCACAGCAGTGGAAAAGTACAGGCGGAGGCCTTACTGTAAACATTCTGGACCGAAGTGGACCGGAAGAACCAGCGCGCAGCAGTGGAAAAGTACAGGCGGAGCCCTTACTGTAAACGCTCTGAACCGAGGTGGTCGGCGGTTTTACGTCGTAAATGGAATACGGCAGATGGACGGAGGAATACGGCGTCACCAACATCCCAGTAGGCCATTAACTCTTTTTTTCCCTTAATTATGGCTCCCAAACGTATGTGTTTTTTGATAATTATGTAGGGTACTGTGTTAGGATAGGCTAAGTGCTTGGTAATACAGTACTGTACATGTATATGGTGCAGTATGTACGTATATTCTGACTTACGTCGGAAATTGGTTTATGACGCCGCGTAGGAACGGATCTACGTCGTAAGTTGAGGACTACCTGTAGTAATAAAAGATTGATACCTCTTCTTGAACAGTTGTTATGAGGTGGTTGAATCTCGGTTATCATCATCATCATCAGGACAGGATTTTAATCTGGTCCAGGGCTTGTTGACAATATCAGTTTTAGTTTTTTCATAAAGTGCTGAACTTTTTTGCTGAAGTGTTGATGTGATGGATGTCGTAGCGGGGCTCAAGAACTTTAAAGCCAGCGCATAAACAACATTCAGATGTAGATCCAGAGCTTTTAAAACTCCTACAGCGTTTGTTATTGCTCTAGACCGATCTGAATTACCTGATGAAGGTTGTTTAAATGCGGCTGCTATCGGTCTTTGCAACAAGCTGCTTTTCTTGTTTGTAGAAGCTGTTCACGTTCGGATGATGTAATTTAAAACACGTTGTCAAGTTAGACATGTTGCCTGCGGCAGTTCCAATCTCCGTGAAACAACGTCTACACAGCTTTGGATTTGTGCTCCTCTTTTGACAAGAAAGCCATAATGTTCCTAAACACGAGATGCTAGGCTGGCAATGTTACGTGCTGCAAGATAATAGCACCGTGCTGAAACACGCTTAGGAATTTTAGTTCCGCGGTGCATAATCTCTTGTTAATAAAATTTAATGAGTGAAAAAATTACCAAAACGGTACGCAGGTGGACCGAACCGAACGTGCCATACCGAAATGGTTCAGTACAACCACGTGTACCGTTACACCACTAGTGTATACCTTTGAGACAAATTGAGTTCACCAATTGGTCATTTGCTGACATGCCTACTGGATTGATTGACATGTCACAAAAAAAAGAGAGAGCTGGCAGCCCAGCGGCAGCATTGTTCTGAAAAGTTCAAATCAAAAAATTAAAATACAGGGAGAACTGGCCCAGCAGCCCACACATCAGACCAGTCCACCAGGAACTCTCCAGACCCTCCTGCAGCCACGCCTGGCCTGATTTTTATTCACTCATGACAAATTCCTTCATTTCTCACCATTTCAGTCATGGCATCAACAGACGAGGAGGAAGAGATCACTTGCCTATTGGAAATAAAACAAAAGAAAAGGCCATTAAACCAGACCACAGATGAAGAAGGGAAATTGATACATTGGTGTTGCATACAAAAGAGTCCATCGCCAGGCAGTATATTGTGCGACGAGTATGTGTACGTGGTTGTAAAAATGTATCTTTGCATGGACATGCCCTATGGGTGTCTACTTCGAGTCTAATCCAATATGGGCATACCTCCGTGAACTGAGGTCTGCCCAACTATGTGTGAGCCTGATGGTCTTGTAGACTCGGTTGGATTGGGGACAAAAGTACAATAGCACTTTGAGATTTTTTATTAATGAAAAGTGCGGTATAAATTGAATTCATTATTATTACTATTAAAAGTTCATGTAGCCGGATGGGTGTGGTTAAAGCAACATGAGTTTAAAAA
>JBBPBX010056274.1:0-10250 GCA_038048925.1 Garcialebias charrua
TTAATAACTCTAATGGAAGCATAAAGTAAAGAATATTGATCCAAGCGCTGAACCCTGAGGAACTCCAAAACTTTGGTGTAAGAAGAAGATTCATGAGTTACCGTAATTTCCGGACTACAAGCTGCTACTTTTTTCACACACTTTGAACACCTCGGCTTATACAATGCTGTGGTTAATTTATGGATTTTTTTATTTTTATGGGCTAACGAGCTTCTTGCCACCAAAATATTTAGCTTCGTCACACCCAGGTGCTCACATAGCTGCCCAGCGTCTCTCTTCTGGGGTATTGATAAATGACGTCCTGGTAGAACACTGTATTTTTTTTATCAGCCATGTTACAGGCACTGTTCAGAAAAAAAAGCATTTACTGTATTTGTGCGTGTTACCGATATGTATTTAATTAAAAGAAAAAAAACTGTGTGTGTCAATATTTCATGTTACAACGTGAATACCCGCAGCTTATAGACAAGTGCGGCCTTTTTATGTAAAATTAAAAAAAAAAAAAAAATCAAATTTAACGGGTGCTGCTTTGCGCTCAATAGTCCAGAATATACAGTACATTTACAAACTGGAATGTATAAAACAAATATGATTTTAACTATTTTAAAGCTGTTCCTGTTATCCCAATATCATATTCAAACCTCTGTAGCAGAATATTGTGGTCAACTGTATTAAATTCATATAAAACAGTTAATAAACACTATTTCCAACTTTATATCTCTAACGATGAAAAATTAAATCACCAAAATTCTGTTGTCTACATAATAACCAGTTTGACATCAAATGTATAACGATTAATAAAGAAAAATGCACCTTTTGTATAAAAAGTCAACCCAGTAACCCAAATAAAGATGACTCCATGAAGTTCCACTGTCCAAAACAGAAGTTCCCATCCAGGAAACTCTTCTGGATGTGGAGATGCAAATTTAAAACCGCACGACAGTTTATATGTTTAAATCACCTGAGGGTCAGCACCAGCCCGAGCTGCCATGCTGGAGTTTTTAGAGTCTGTTTGTGCTCTCAGGATCGATACCCAAGTCCTGCTTTCTCCCAACTCACTGCTAAATTGTCAATCACACCATGATGTGACCCTCTGCTAAAGCCTCAAACGACTAAATGAAGCTAAACGTGTTGATATGATAATAACAAGACCTGATTCAATTAGCAAAATTAAACAGATGGAAAAAAATACATCTGAAAATATAAGTTTTTGTCCAAATAAAGTGTAGTTTACACAAAGGGGGTGGGGCTTAAAGGGTTTGTGACATGATTTTTGAACTTTGCATAAATTGGCACAACATATATATCTTTTATCATTCAACTATGTTCGTAGTTGCAAACAAAATGATAATTTAATGAAAATTCGTTTCAAAAGTGAGTTTAAAATTTGCGCTGTGTTTCTTCACGGGACATCCGGGTACTTCCGCTTGCTAATTTTGTGACGTCATCGTAGGAATTTCAGTCTGCGGCTGCGTATAGAACGCAGATTCATTTTCTGCACGTTCGCCTATTTTTTTTTTGTATAACTTGAAAAATGCCGTTACGTTGGGTCGCATTTGGGTGTTCTAATATCATCAGTGAACAAGTGAGCCTTTTCACTTTCCCAAAAGATGAAATACTTCATCAAGACTGGACAAAACAAACAAAGCTGTCCCCCTCGGAGCCCCCCTCGCTCCACTCCACCTGAAGGTAAGGCAGAACCTGCTTCTTGTTCAACCCCCTGAACTAACTTCTGCTTCCCAAACTGAAGACAAATCGCTCAAATCTAAACTTAAATTGATAAATTCGTCTGTATATTGTGCGCTATTGTTATGTAAAAGGGGTGTTCTAGGAGACATTCCTACGATGACGTCACAAAATTAGCAAGCGGAAGTACCCGGATGTCCCGTGAAGAAACACGGCGCAAATTGTAAACTCACTTTTGAAACAAATTTTCATTAAATTATCATTTTGTTTGCAACAACGAACATATTTGAATGATAAAAAGAATTATATGTTGTGCCAATTTATGCAAAGTTCAAAAATCATGTCACAAACCCTTTAAATTAATAATAATAATAATTAATTCAATTTATAACGCACTTTTCATTACTGAAAATCTCAAAGTGCTACACATATATTGAATGCTACACACATTCATAAACTGGTGGCGGCAGACTACCATGCAAGGTGCTTTCCAGTCCTACCGGGAGCAACTCAGGGTTAAGTGTCTTGCCCAAGGACACAACGACACATTGTGCGGGTCCCGGGAGTCGAACCGCCAACTTTCCGATCGGGAGACGACTGCCATTACCACTACACCACGGCCGCCCTGTACTGGTCCCAGCCACCAGACGGTGTTGGTTCTTTGAGGCTTCAGTTTCTGGCTTCCAGTCCCGTCTCTACTCATACTTTGACGGTTCAGTCTAAAAATAAGTGCAAACATCTCTGAACGACGATCCTCGACCCACATTTGTTGCACTTGCTCATTTCTGTCGACCGCTTTGACAAAGTGCTGGGACACGAGTGTTTGTTTCCCAAAGATAGAAAAGCCACCACCACATGATTACAGAGCACTGTGGGTGTTTCCAACTAGACGACCACAGCATCCTTCTCCTCTGAGCAGCCTCAGGAAAACAGGAGAAGATGAATTTAGCTCAGGTCTGAGCACCCACACTCATCTGACCCGTTCTACAAACCCAGACATGAAGTTTTCTTCTGTTTCTCTGCACACGCTTCAAACAAACCTGACATCTATTTCCAAATATATCGTATTTTCCGGAATATAGGTCGCGGCTTTTTATCATTTTTGCATGCCCTGCAACCTATATTCAGGTGCAACCTATTTATGGCTTTTTATAAAATAAGCTGATTTGTAATAATTTATTAACAAAAATTAAACTGAGACACACTCTTACAATAATGTCAGCTAACAAATATATTTTTAGGTGTTTATCCTGCTAAAATTATTCATTTATTAAAGAAAAGTTCAGCTCAGACACATATTTGCTATAATTTTTATCAAACAAATAATTGTTTTTAAGTGTTAATCTTCTTTAAAGCCTTGCTGTGCGCTTCTGTGGCAGATATTTGCAGCAGAGCTAAACACGGTCCACATTTTGACGTAGGTGCGACCTATATATGCATGGATTTTTCCAATTCTTTGGCAATAACTGGACAATGCGACCTATATTCAGGTGCGACCTATATTTCGGAAAATACGGTACTTCATTTTCAATCAATATACTGTTTGTATCTTTCTCTCAAACTTCTGGCTGTGTTCGTCCTGAAACATTCTTACTGCCTGTTACAGGATGAAGTTTTCTTAGTAACTTCCATTGAAGTCACATGCAGACACTGTGTGAATCTGTCAAACATTTGTTGTGCTCCATGTCCAAGTTTTAAACAAAAATCTTGTGCAATCAGTTAACTTTCAAAGTATGTGTTGGAGAGGACACTCTGCTACTACACACCAAGCATGTGCTCATTATCTGTTAAACTGAAAATATCGAAATCTATTGCGATATTTTACAGAGTCAGGGATCTGTTGAACGACAAAGCACTGTACAGCATTTGTTGTATAATACAATTATTGTGCCACGTTTGATTTATTGTGTTAATGTTTGGGGAAAAGCATGTAAATCAATTACAAAGCCCATTTTTATTTTGCAGAAAAGAGTTGAATTATCACAAGAAAGCATTACTACCATCCATCAAGTATATTATTTTATCAAATAAAATTGCTGAAATTCCATGATTTGGTGGATTACAACATTTTATCGCTTATGTATGGAGCTGAAAAAAATACACTACCTTCTAATATCCAAATGTATTTTGTAAAAAAAAAATCAAGCTGTTACATACTTAAGGGGAAAGATGTATTTGTGAAACCACAGTATAGAAGTTTGAAGGGAAGATCTACCTTAATTCAGGGAGTTGGATTGTGGAATGACTTGGAGACAAATGTTAAGGATGCCAAATCAATCTTTGTATTTAAGAGACGGGTGAAAATCGAATTGTTAAAAAAAAAATGTATTTTAATGAGAAATGTATGAGAAATGGAAAATTGAATGAGTTATTTACTTTGTTTTATTTACAGGAAATGTTCGTTTGAATTGTTTATTAGGTAAATAAGGAGCAGATTTAATGATTTTTTCTTCATCTGCTATACCTTTCATTTTATATTTCATTTTTTTCTAATTACATATATATGTCAATTGTTATGTATTTCATTATTATCAAATGAATAAATAAAGCTGGCTGAGTTGTAATTATTTTTGTGTTTGATAAGATCGGATGGCTGTGGCAGCCATTTTTAATCAGATGGACTTCAAACATTAATCAGTCGTAAAACTACATCCAGGGATTAATTTCAGAAAGTGTCATTAAAATCTGCCCACTGATTCATGAGATATTTTGCTAAGGCACACACTCGCACAAAAACAGGGAATTGCATTTCATGATTAATTTGACATTTAAACACGTTTTTAATATATTTTTTAATGATTCTGATCAAATAGCTCCCAAAAAGCTGATTTTAAAACTTTCTTACAATCGTGTGAATAACAAGAAAATACTCACGAAGAAGCAAAGCAAAACAAATGATGCACGACGGCGTTCTTTGTTTTGAATATTTATTTATTTTTCTTGGTGTACCAGTTGAACCCAGATATTATAAAATCACACAAATAATGTGAAACAGATGCAAAGAAAAAAAGATTGCTCTAAGATTTTTGTATTATAGTTTTTGAGAAAAGTTAAAATGTCCTAAAGAATTTGATCATGTTCACAGAAAAAAGTAAGAATACACATACAAAAAAAGTAAAAGTTACAAATATGTATTAAAATATGTCAAATAATTATAAAGATTCTTCAAGCGGTTTGTATTTTCTAGTGTAGACAAAAATCTGATTAATACAAGTTTTAATTTAAAAAAATATCTGATACCATAAGACCCCATCCCATAAATACAAAACTATTAGTTCTGCAAAAAATTACACTGTATCTGTTTTTTGAGCAGAATCAGGCTGTACAACAAAAGTTTTGTTGATATCCGCTGAAAACAGCCCAGGAGAAGAGCTTTATTATTTCATTTGTTAATGAGTATAATAAATCAAATCAAAATTTAAATTTTAAATTTTTATGGTTTTGGCAGGAATGTCCTTTGTAAGGTGAAGTCAGTGCATCAATGTCAGCGTCAACACAATCGTCTTTATCTCACAGCTCACTGTGGAGACAAACATTTCTGATCAGAATAATAAAATAAAAAACACTCATCCTGGTTTAATAAAAATAAAAAAAACAGGGAAATGGCTGTGCAACATGCTAAATATTGTCCCAAATTTTAACCAAAAAATAATACTTTGATCTGGGAAAAATTCAGCTAGTTATAATTTATTAAATAACACTTTACCAATTTTTCTAAATTGCATTTAAGATGAGGAATGTATGGGATTCAATTCAAACGATTGTTTTATAAATTAGGGTTATGTGGAGTAGCTTTAAGTAGTCAGTATCTTCTGTTCAGTAGACGGTTCTCGTTCATTTGTACTTTATTTCATACATTAGCAGCATTTCATGCAGAGCGGTGTTCATGTTCGCTCATGTTTTTCTGTGAACTCGTCCAGTAAACTAACCACCTGGTCAAAATTAGCCTGGCCCTCGCCTTCCTGCACAGCTCCGCTCAATTCTCATTTCCCTTCACTGCCCTTGTCACAATCGGTGGACACAAAATGAGCCATAAGTACAAAAAGACCCAAAGTACTCAGCCGATGGAAATAAACCTGGAGCTGCAGTCGACATCACAGCAAATCATTCTAAAACCTGCTCAGGACAGAAGCAGCTAAACAAACTCTACATGTCCAAATGTTGTGATAGATACAGAAACCCAGTGGTGGGCACAGCTAACTTTGCTAACCGCTAATCTGCTAACAAAAAAATCATTGCTAACTTTTATCAGCCACTGCTGTCGCTGACACTGTACGACTGTAATGTGAAAACGTTGTAAGTGAACACAACTCGAAGTGGTTCCTCACAGCAGGTAATGTCCCGTTCTGCTGAAGCAAAGTGATGCATTCAATGTGTGTGGGACGTCTCCCTCATGTCGTTTTAATGAATTAACTCACTTCCAACAATCCTTTGAGGTTACGGTAACTACTTTTATAAACTAACCCCACAGTTGCTGTGCATCACCATCATCAATATTCTCTCAGTAATAAATCTGTTTGCTTTAAAGATGGGTAAAATGTGTGAGAGAGTCATGTCCCAGAGACCATGTGTTGCAAAGCATGCTGGGTAGGAATTACGTGTGCAAAGTTTCCAAGTGTGAAAATGGGTTTCTGGTTTGGCTTCATTTCTGTTAAATGTCTCTGTTATAGGCTGTAAACTGAGGGTGGTGATGTCACGAACGCTTTGTTTAGCTCCGCTTAGCGAAGCGCCGTGTACATCATTATTGTCCTGTATGATTTTAGTGTGAAGAACTCTCTTGTTAAAAAAATAGCAGACTTGAATTCACCTGATTTATACCTTGTACTTAGCAGGGGCCAATTCTAATAAAGATCTTAAAAGTTAGCCAAAATGCTAACTGCTACATGGAAAGTTAGCTCTGCTGTTAGCAGATTAGCTGAACCGTGCTCACCACTGCGGACACATCATCGCTTCTGTACACAACAGCTGTTTCTCAACCGAAGCTGGCTGCTGCACGTGTGCACGAGTTCATCACAGCTTGTTCTGTTTCTCTGTGTAATTCGTCTCATGCAGACATCCTCTTATCTCTAGAGAAAAAAAAAACAAGTTTTGTTTTTATGAACAGCAGGTTTTACGGTCTTGTAATTGTTGTTTTTAGAAGAGGCTGATGGAAGACGAGTCCCAGGGGGTCAGACGACGTCGCCACCGAAGCTACTGCTTGTAGCAACACCAAAGTCGTTCTGGTCAAACTTAGTGTTGGCTCAGTTCGAACGTGATCCAGGTTACAGACTGGGTTGTTTTGAACCCGTCAGTTTTTAGTGTGTAGTGTTTGATCAAACTGCTAGAAGAGTTTTGAGTTGGAGTTGTTTTAGTTGTGGAAACACGCCTGTTCTGAGTAGCTGTTAGCTTGACTTCCCAATAAAATTTACTTCCATATTTAAAATAAAAATCCTGCTCACTGCCATTTACTGCAGGTAAGATACAGGTAGTCCTCGACTTACGACGGCCTCGACTTACGACGTTTCGGGGTTACGACACGCATCTCCATTAAAAGTAAAAAATACAAAATATATTAAAATTATTTTAAATTTTTTTATTTTTAAGCCGATTTTCGCAGTTTCCGGCTACTTCTGGTTTCCCGTTTTGCTAGCTGTGGAGGCTACAGATGCCTGTACTCTCTAAAAAAGCTAAGTCTGGTCCTCTGGACATTCAAAAAACAAAACAAAACTTGTTGAAGCAAGCTGGACACGCAGCAGCTGTGGAAAAGTAGCTGTTTTATGGACGGCGATTTTACAACATAAACGAATGGAGAATCCGGAGGAGGGAGAAACGGAGGAAATGGCTTCACCAGCAGTCCAGAGTAGGAAATTAACTCTTTTTTTCCTTCATTATGGCTCTCAAATGTATGTGTTTTTTGATAATTATGTAGGGTACTGTGTTAGGATAGGCTAAGTGTTTATTAAATACAGTATTGTACGTATAAGGTGCAGTTTGGACGTATGTTTTGAGTTATGCCGAAAATCGAGTCACGACGCAACGTAGGAACGGAACTACGTCGTAAGTCGGGGACCACCTGTACTCACCACTCCTACGTACTCCACACAAGCCTAAATATGTCTAAATTAAGGCGCACGCTGTAACATTTCATTGGTAAGACAACATGGCAGCAGCTCTAATGAGCACAGACCAAGATGGCGATTCTGTTTAATGAGTTTTTCAGGATCCAAACCGTCAAGCGGAGTGAACACAGACAAAGATGTTCTTGTGCTCCTCCCAGTAGTGGAGCTCGTCGTTGAAGCTCCAGGAGCAGGCCAGGCCTTTGGACGTCTTCACAGTGTGGACCACACAGTCGCCGGGCAACTCCTCAAACAGAGTCTCTGCGACACCTTTCACCGAGAACTTCTTCTGACCCTGGATCAGCTGCTGGATCCGATTCTTATCCACGGGCTCGGGCGAGGCGCTGTACGACACCCAGACGTTGAGTTTCTCGTCAGACGTGGGCACCTGGAAGCGACTCTTCCCCGTCGGGCAGTGGTAATCCTTCTTGTTGGCGAACATGGACGTAGGAGACCTGAATATGCGCACGGACCAGCCCACCCAGTCGTACTTCTTCTTAAGCTTCTCTATGATAGCATCGGCTAGCTGCTGGTTGGTTTGGTCCACCTGGTCTCTCACCAGTCGCTTGGAATCCAGCTCAGCTTGCTTGGGGAAGCTGACAATGCAGTCTTCGATCACGGCGTTCATCTTATCCTGGACGTTCTTCATCTTCTCGCCCCACTCTTTCAGAAGGGCGTCCTCCTCGTCGTAGCCTTTCAGAGCAGCGTGGCCCAGCAGCGCGATCAGCCCGATGCAGAAGAGGTTCTTCAGCCGAGAACAAAAGTCCTCCATCGGCCGGCGACTTTTCTCCTCGCAGTTCAGGATGACCTCGAGCACAGACTCGCCGGAGAAGTTGTCTCCGGTTACAGCGTTGTAGAGGACGGTGAGGTTTTTGTCTCCATCCGTTGCAGCAAAATGCTCCAAGAAAAGCTTCTTCTTGACCTCCCTGAACTTGGGTTTGGCGTTGAGGATGTCCATGTACTTCCTGAACTGGTTTGTGAGGTTTTCTTCCACGGGAAAATACGCAACGTTGATTCCGCTCTTCTTGATCTCATCGTTGATCCTCTGAATCTCTTCAGAGATCACCTCCAGACGCTCCCGGACCTTCTGAAACTGCTCCTTCATGAAGGCGGCCTCCTTGCTCTCCACGTTGTCGAGAGCCAGTTTGACGATGGGGGCGGCGATGGCAAAAACGGGGAAAAGGTCACCGGCAATGCTGGCCACCACTTCAGCTCCCTGCTCAAACACCTCCATCACAGTCTCCACCAGGTCCTTCTTCTCCGCCACGAGCTTCTGTAGAGGGTTCGCCATTGTCGCTGACGTCACTGATTCTACCAAGAGACGAAAACAACTCTCTTAATAAGAAAATCCAACTTACTTTGTTGGAAACTCCAAAAAAGCTAAGTCCGGTCCTCTGGACATGTTTTTTGAATGTCCAGAGGACCGGAATTAGCTTTTTTTTTGATTTTTCTACCTGGATTATTGAACATGCATCAGGGTATTGTTGGACACGCTCAGTAAAAAAGCAAAGAGCAACAGACTAAGGTGGAAAAAGTGAGTTAAAACAAGGAAGAGGTAGAAAAGTAGTGGTTTTGTAAAGATACTTACAGCTCTGTAGAAGTTACTGGACTGCGGCCTGCTCCCTCGCTGCTCTTAGAAAACAGCAAACGCTGATAAGAAAAGAGAGAAACACCCATGTGAGCTCGGCTGCCGGTCACACCCAAAGAGCAAAGAGTCAACAAGGCAAGAGAACGTGATCAGAAAGTGATGCAAAACCAGCACGGCTCGACCCGTTTCTCTGTGGGGGGTTGAGTATGCCAGGAGGGGCTGCAACAAGTTTAACATGTGAATCATCATAGAACAAGTAATTCACAGTTTCACAGTTTCTCTACCTCCATCATCTCACAAGTTTGCACATTAACCAGTAACCATCTGATTATTAAAACTGAGCATTACTGGGATGATTTTTTTTCAATTAGTCTGAAAGAGAATTAATGCACGAGACTCAAAGTGCACATTTACTGTATTATTCTAAAAGTTTCTCATTTACAATTTGCTTCCTCGTTTGCTGCAAGGGCTTAAAGCAAAAGTTCCTAAACGTTGTGACGTTTCAGTTTATTAAATGCCCATAAAGTGACTTAACTCTCACTGTTGCCATTTGAAATGTACAAAAAAAATGCTAAAAGGTACATGAGACAAGAGCATTATAATGACGGTACAATGATTCACAACCTGCACTTTAGGAACCACTGGTTTAAAATCAATACCTGTTAATCTCTTTGATTGGGAGACAAAAACATCCACTTTGTGGTTAAAATGATCCCATCTTTGGATTTCTCTGTCAACCGTCCAGGATTCCTAAAATTTCTAAAAACTGCTTTAGTTTATCCATTAAGATTTTTATTCCGTGTAAAGAATTCATATTTTTTATTTACTTGCCTCAAAAGCTCAGAAACATATTCCATTGGTTACGTAAATAACCTTATTCA
>JBBPBX010056274.1:11542-22823 GCA_038048925.1 Garcialebias charrua
TCGTGGAGAAAAACAAGAGTTGCTCAAGACTTTTGCACAGTGCTGTAATTTAAACTCTGTTTTTTTCCCTATTATAAACAGAAAACTAAAAAATCTAAATGCTTCTCAGGTCTGCTGCCGCTCATCGAACTCAAAAACTAAAACAAGTAAATCCTCGTCACACAAACGGTTAATAATAAATAACTAGAAAGACGCTGCAGATTCACCGTCATGACTTATTGATGACGAAATGCTGCAGAGGCTTCGTGGCGTTCCTGTCTCCGTGCATTTCTCCTAGTTTAAAACATGTTAAACATGTTTAAATTTAACTTGTAGGTGATTTGTTGAAGGCACAGAAACCAACAGAATCCAGATGTTTCTGTGCTGTTGAGACCTCAGGACTCGAACGCCATCAAAGTACTGAAGAAGAAATATTACTTCTGTCACAATAAACTGTAATAAATTATAAATATTCATGTGTAAAAAAAAAAACTAATTTAAAAAAGGTAATTGAAAACAATAAAATAAAACATAAAAGTTTATCCTGCTCTTTTTCAGTTGGTGCAGTTTGACGAAGTTTACTCGTATCGTTTTCCTCACTCGCTCTCGAGGAAGACGGAGGCTTTTCTTCCCTCTCTCATCGTCCTCCTGCTGTTTTGTTCTCTGTTCTGAGTATCGGAGCTTCTATTTACACATTTTCCTAATCGTAAACTACCGTCATGGATCTGGTCAACTGGACTTTCAACGCAACTGATGTTTTTTTTCAACCAAGCAACAGGGTCCTGGAGAACCCTCATGTCCCGCTGAGACGCAGCAGGGTACGTCATGGATAAGTTGATGTGCCTTTCTGTATTGTCTCAGGAGGACGCCAACGATGTTTACATTAACCGAATCATGATAACAGTGTTTCTGCTTTTTGGCACCGGTGGACACCTATGTTATCGGCTATTAAAGAAGACAGCGGCAGCAGTTTTGGACATGGCAAAGCTGCCAACCTTGTGTGAAGGTTTGGTTCGTGCTTCGAGTACTCAAAATCAGCTTATTTACGAGCTAAACCGTAAGATGGAAGCAATTTGTGAGAAGCGCAGGCCACTTGTGGCTTCTGGGACTTGCCAGTACATGTATGTTGGAGATGACCTTGGAGGGAGCTAATAACCACGGACCAGTGGAATGCCCACAAATCTGTCCATTGTGGATTAAAAGTACCAGAAGGACTCAAAGATGATGAGAAATAACAGTCTGCCTGAAAAAAAAATCAACAACTGTGGCTTATAGAATATAATAGAATAGAATATATTTTTATTGACATTGCCATTGATTACGCACATCCGTCTTAAGATGGGACGAGTGCACGAAGCCGCAGCAGTAATTAAACCGCGCCGCCACAATCTTAGATAAGAAAAAAGGAAGATAACATGAGGATAGTTGTGGTATTACAAAAAGATCTTTCACATCTTGCCTGTTTAGACACCATATGAGAAATCAAAAAACTCTACCAGAAAGCATATTATATTTCATTTAATTTCATTTAGTTATTTAAGTTAGGACAATGCATATTAAACAACATGACAGCAGTAAACATCAATGTAAATATGCCGGAGTTAGCACAATAGCTAATTTGTATCCGTTGTCCTAACGGATAGGACAAATCACATCTGCATTTTGAGGTCGAGGCAGTGAGATTTTAGTCCATGAGCCATTTTTAGATAGCAAACAGTCCTGAAGATGTTCTCAGCCGGCCTCCGATAACGCTCACAGAAAGTTCTCGGGGGGGGGTAGGGGGTAGCGATAGTTGCAGCTGGTGTCCTCAGTAACACGTCTCAGGAGAAATTTTTGGGAAGTCAGATAGAGATAACATAAATATTTTTCACTTCAGGCACACAGTGTGATTTCAGTAGCCTTGAGTCCTGCTAGGCATCTCTGATCCAAATATGATCCAATTCGGGAACTTTTCACTGATCCAAGCTATGACCCCGCCTCCAGATGTTGAGGGGTACAGCGTCCAAGAGTCCCAAGCCATGCGGGTGGTCTGCGATCCTCATAGATCGTGTCCACCTTTCGGTTCAGCTCGTAAATCAGCTGATTTATGGAGGTCACGGCGTAGATCAGACTTTCACTTTGACTCGGGAGCTTCGACAAGGCATCAATCGCTGTTGAAGTCTTCCTCAGTTTCCGATAGAACAGTGCTCCACAAACGGCAAAAAGCAGAGCGCCTGCTATCATAAATCCAATTATATACACATCCTCGACGTCCTCGACAGAAAGCACAGAGATACACGCCATCTTCCATTCGCCCCAGGAATCCATGACGTATCCTCCCGAGTGCGTTTGCGGGGGACAGGCAGGCTCCCCCGGGCCTTGCCTTTTTGTAGAAAACATCTTGTCAATAGAATTGATTGCCCATGAAACCAGATTCATCTCAATTTGCGTTCGAGAGGTGCTTTCCTGAGGAGCTGCAGACAAGACAAGAAGCCGCGCGGGGTGGGGAAGGTTGGGCAGGGAAGGAGCGAAAGAAAAAAGCTGCTGCCTTGTCCAGAGCCGGAAGGGACTCCCCCGTTTGACCTCAAAGCAGGCCGACATCATATTTCTTCTGGGATATGTGTAAACTAAGAAGGCTTTGTCTATCGCAACCCCCCGAGAACTTCTGTGAATGCTTATCAGAGCTGTACCGACTGACACAACCATCTTATCAAGACTATGGTGCTATCTGGAAATGCTTCATTGGCACATCTCACTGTCTTGTCATCAAATGCATAATGTGTCTATAAATGTGCTTGCTGGTAGAGTTTTTTTGATGTCTTCAATCATGTCCTGACAAGGACAAGGTGTGAAGAGATCTTTTTTGTAATACCACTCCTCATGGCCTTTCCCCTTTGCTATCTAAAAGAATAAGGGGCCGCGCTCTTAGGAGCAGCAGCAACGTGTACTCTGCCCATCTTTTGGATGACTGTATGAGCATAATCTCACTGTGTTTCGGTGCAATAATAATAAAGTTTATTCTGATATTTTCAACATATATTGTTCTATACAGTTCTGAAATGCTGGTACACACTCAATGTAAGAAACAAAGCACTTTTGTCTGTATACAGTACGTTAATCAACATAGCCGAGCATAGATTTAGATGATAGATGTCTCACTCCTAAATGATTTTCATAAATGTTGTCATCGTTTACCTTTTATTCAGCCTTTCAAGCCAACAAACGCATCCGGTCGCGTTTGAGAACACATTATCCATCAATGTTTTAATTCTTACTTCATGACTTATCTTTTAATCGGTTTTTGGGACGTTGCAAAGAGTACCTTAATAAATAATAGAAAAGCAATTTTTTTACGCGCCTTGACATCTAAGAAAACGTTCCTCCATACATTCAGACATGCAAATTGAATTATTTAAATTTTTTATGTTCAATGATTTATGTAATAAAATGGTTGTACTGGGTGATTTCAGTGCATTATTTTCTAAAAGCTTCCTCTTTTTGCCACAGAAAGGTTAGGCAACGTTGCAAATGGGAAAAGTGTGTCAGTGTTTGACACACTTGCACACTGCAAAGGAGAAGAGCTAAACCTTTAGGGGGAGGAACACGTTTTTGTTTTGTCTCGACAAGTGTCGGTCTGTGTGCAGATGTGTGAGAACCTGTCAGGTTATTTATTATTGACAAGCACAGGTGCTGGTGTTCAGGGATGTAACGTAACCTGCTGCTGAACACAAGACTCGTTCACTTTGCAGCTGCAACTTGTTTGTTGTTCGACACTCAAGAGCTGTGAGAAATGTTTCTGAACACAGAGGAGGCGACCCAGGCTCTGATGAAATCCAAACAGATGGGTTCTGATGGGTTCTGTGCCGCCTGTCCAGCCAGATGTTAACTCGGCGTGGGGGTGAGGCTGTCAACGTACCCAAAACCGAGCTGCCTGCACACCACTTCTGCGTCTCGGTCGTCCCATTGGTCGTCGCAAACCGAGCCCCACCGTCCAGCGTGGAACACCTCCACTCGACCTTCAAAGTCCTCCTCACCTCCAACCAATCGCAGCGGAGGACCACTTCCTGGGAGAGGAGGAGGAGAAACGCACACAGCGTTAATTAGAATCTGTGAAGGAGGTTGCCAGAGGTTTAAACTGAGATCGTAGAGAGAAACATTATCGCCCACAGCTGAAAGTCACAGGTGGGAGATAACCAACTGTGTCGCCTAAGAGGGAGCGCGTGATGTACTTCATACAGAAACAATCATCAAAGATGATTGCATCTCATTGCCGTGGGTGGAAATATTCAGGTCTGCTTGCCATAACGGTAGAAAAGTCACGCTGACCTTCTGGCGGTGCGCACGCCACTGCCGCCTCGTTTCCATGGCTACAGTCACCGGTGACGAACGTCCTACTTCGGCACCTACTGAGGGTGTCCTCATCCCCACGGCAACTCAGACGCTCGTAGTGGAAGAGGCCGGAGCCCGAGCCGAACTGGGAGTGCTGCAGCGCAGTGCCGATGTCCCTGTCAACAACAATTAATACAAAAATTAAAATAAGCTCTAAACAAACATCCAAAAACTATTTTTTGGGCTACGAACACAAGATTTAACTGAATTGTTTGGGATATCTTAAAATGCATTTTTCTTTGTTCATGAAAAGACTTTCACGATTTTCATTTTTATTCTAGCAGAAATACCACACCAGGCCACTAGGTGGCGTGAACATTTAGATTAACGATTTACTAAAATACAGAGAAAGAACGTCAGTGTTCATGTTCAATAATCCAGGTGCGATATCCAACAAAGTTAAGTCAGGTTCTCTAGACGTTTTCTTTTTTTGTTGAAACATTTCGTCCTTCATCCGAAGAACTTCATCAGTCATCGTCTGAGTTTGTTGTGGCTCCTCGTACTAATATACCTGGATTATTGAACATGAACTTTGAAGTTTTGAGCCACTTTGGCTATGGCTGTCTCAGAGGAGTCCACGGGGGAGAGGGTGGACTCCAGAAACCATCTTATCACCATAAAACTGGTTGGTCCACTATGCGAGTGTGCTACTTATGGGACTGAGGTTGTTGTGACTCCTCGGACTGATGAAGTCCTTTGGATGAAAGACGAAACGTTTCAAAAAAAAAAATTTTTTTTAAAGGCGTCCAGAGGACCTGAGAAAGAACATTTGTAGTCTGGCTAAAAATGTACTTAAAATTTTATAACTTCAGCACATAGTCAAAATTGCGCTGACAGGAATGAATTAAAGCGCGAAAAAAATGTTAAAAATGTATTTGTTGTCGTTTCTAAACCTTGAACAATGTGTGTTAAACTGACTTCTATCAACTTTTTTTAAAGCTCCTCATCTCAAATCCATACAAATCTAAATTAACAATCTCCACTTTAAAATAAATAAAAATGTCCCCAACAAAAACTCAATTTACTGATAAACACTGCAGATTTATTTCTTTAAAAAATTATTATTATTATTATTATTATTATAAATAAATAAATAAATAAATCTAGAGTGCAAGCCTCAATTAAAATTAAATTAAAAAACAAAATGTTATCAAAAGAATTCTGGGTGTCTTTCCTACCCCAGACCCAGCTGCCGGCAGATCACGCTAGCATCTCGATCTGTCCAGTGGAAGTTGCACACCGCCCCCCACTGGCCGTTCAGGTAAACTTCAACTCGTCCACTGCCAGACAAGGAGCTGCCAACCAGCCGAACTGCACCTACAACCCAGAAACAAACGGGTTTAAACCTCAACAGTAGGGCTGGGCGATATGCACCAATATCTTGACATTTTAAGATAAATAGCAATATACAATATATATCGCAATATTTTTTCTTTCCATAAAGTAATAAAAATATGTTTCTAAGTCAAAGCTTTGCCCCAATTGTCACATAAGCATATTTATTAGCAAACATCTGCAACTATACAAAATAAATGTCTAAAAAATAAACGCAGTAAATGTCACGGTGACATAAACCCAAGGTGTGGACGTGCCTTGGTGGCAGTCGCAGTAAGCCCAGCCGATGGCTCCAGAGTTCTGTCTGAAGAAGCACCATGGATTGGACTCGCGGTCCGGGTTCCTGCAGTAGCTGTGGTCTCCCAGTCCCCGGCCCGGGTACTGCATGACATAGTCTGGAAACTCGGTCCACTTGAGACACGGTGCACCAGAGTCGGTCTGGGACACGGTGCCATTGTAATACCCCAGCTCGGTGAATCCCTCGGAGCAGGACAGAGGCACTGAACAGAGGAAGAGGAGAGGATAAGATGTTCTGGATGAAATGAGGCTGGTTTAGGTCAGAGAGGAAGGTGGACCTCATCTTTAAAACCCATTATCTCCAGTCTGAACAGAAAAAACCAACATGAATGATTCTTCTTCTCTGCCCCGCCCGATTTATCCCCCCCGGCTGATCCAGGCTGAGGAAGACATCAAGCCGGACCTAATGTAACGCTGGGGTGACCGACAACCAGAACCTTCTCTGAGAGGGAAGAAAGTGAGTGAGAAGCTCACACAAGCTGGGAAACTGCTGACATGAAAGAAGAGCGAATTAGACCACAAAATGTGGAGTTTATAATAAAAACCTTTCCGAAATGGACTAAACGAGCCGCGAAGACTGCAGCTAAACTTCAGCTGATGCTGCATTCAATGGACCGTTGAAAAGAGTACAGCTTCACTACAAACAGAAAAGCTGAACCGTGTGTTCACTTATGTTGAATACTGTACTTTGTCCAATATTTTGTATTGTTAAAACACCAGTTTTTTAATTTTTTTATTGTTGCAGATAGAAACAGAATAAAGTTGTTCATTTGAAAAATGACCTTTAGCTTTAACACTTTAAGGAGCAAAATAATGCATTAAAACTTTTATTGAATGTTTGTGTTTATAGACTTTTCTATGTTTTTAAATTCAAACTACGGTACTTCTGCAAACTTAAAATAAGGCTCCCCTTATAGATGGCTAGTAATAAATAAGATGCATTATTAATTCCTCTATAAACACTTGATAAGCAGTTTATTAATGAAAATAATAATGATTTATAAACAACTAATATTATATCCTGAAAAAAATTAGTTTTACAAATGCTTATTGTGCTCACAAGGTAGTAACTTAGTCCGAAATGTTTAATATAACAACTCTAGATGAAATATATAGATTTGGTTCACCATTTGGCAAGAAACTGGTCAGTTTTGTCTCTGTCACCATTAATTAATGCATAATAAGCAGTTATTATTTATAAAAGTTTTATAGAGGAATTAAAAATGTTTCTATAAACTATTTATTAGCCATCTATAAAGGGAAGACTTACTGTAAAGTTTTTTATTTTATTTTATTTTTTACAGAAATAAAACAGGGTCTCTTTACTTCCTTAATATTTTTTCTCAATCTAAATGCTACTTTGCCTAGTTTTGATTTATTATGCTCCTTTTAGCCTTCTTGCTAGTTTTAGCTACAAGCTACAGTTTGGCTCCATTTAACTCTTAGCTACCGTTTGATTAATTTTACCTTTTGGATAAGCTTTAGTTATTTTTAGTTCTTAGCCTTGCTAGTTTTTGCTTTTAGCTTTGATTCTTTTTAACTTTCGGCTACCGTTTTGCTCGTTCTGCCATACAGCAAGAGTTTTGCTAATTTACGTGTCAGCTGCGATTATGTTAATTTTGTCTTCGGTTTCACTTGATTTAATTCTTACAGATAGGTTAATTTATTTTGTCAAATTCCATTTAAGTCGTTCAAGCATTTGCAGTTTTTCCAGTTTTAAATTACGACCCATCGGTGGCAGACAGTCCGCGCTCTTTTGCTCCTTATTTTTTAAACGTTTATTTTCAAGACTCGTTTTCATGAAAAAACTCAGTTGTTGAAATTGTTATAACTAAGTTCAGTTAGTCTAAGTTCCTGCATGTTTTTATGGTTGATTTTCTTTTGGTTTCTGCTGCGGTCTCCACAGTGAGCGAACTCTTATGACAGATTTGTCAAATGTTTTACGATCCTGACGCAACCGGGGCTCGAACCTGCAGCCTGACCACTGAGCTACCACAGCCGCTGCAGTGAAGAACATTTATGGTACATTTTAGATTAATAAATAGAGAGTCTATGATTGACCCTGGTGTGGTAAAAGTACCGTATTTTCTGCTGTACACGTTGCACTGCCGCATAAGTCGCATCACCGCTGACCATCCGGAAACGTGGGACAACGTGTCAAAAATTTTATTGGCTGCCAAATGGCGGCCGCGGGAGCGTGCACAGGAGGACTTTAACAAGAATTTAACAAGATTAGCACCTAAAAACAATTATTAGTTTGCTCGACATTATAGCAAAGTGGTCTCAGTTTAACTTTTCTTTAAAGCTCCACTGACATGTTCTTTTAACTTTTCAAAAAATGGCACAACATATATAAATATTAAGATAGACCTCTGACCGTTTTTGCTAAAATAATGTTAAATGAATGAAAATTTCTCTCAAAATAGTTTAAAATTAGCGCCGTTTGTTTAGACCGTAAATCCGGATCTTCCGGTCACGTGTCAGCATTCCCGTTTCTGACGTCACGTCCGATACTGAACTCTGCTCAAACGACAAAAATATAGACGCATCCGTCGAATTTAGCCATTTAAAACTACATTATAGCGAAGCCAAATCGCTATAATGTAGTTTTAAATGGCTAAATTCGACGGATGCGTCTATATTTTTGTCGTTTGAGCAGAGTTCAGTATCGGACGTGACGTCAGAAACAGGAATGCTGACACGTGACCGGAAGATCCGGATTTACGGTCTAAAAAAACGGCGCTAATTTTAAACTATTTTGAGAGAAATTTTCATTCATTTAACATTATTTTAGCAAAAACGGTCAGAGGTCTATCTTAATATTTATATATGTTGTGCCATTTTTTGAAAAGTTAAAAGAACATGTCAGTGGAGCTTTAATAAATGCACTTTAATAGTCCAATCAGCTGCATTTCTCCTGGGCGCCGAAATGCAACTGATTTGACGTTTGCTCCAGGAGTTCCAGCGCGAGACAAAGGTGGCTTGGTATGGCAAGCCAAGTGTGTCATTAATAGCCACTTTCACCTATTACTGAGACACTTGGCTTACCATATTAGTCTAGGGCCCTCTAGTGGCTGAAAATGGTAATGTTTAATAGTTTTCATGTTAGTATGAATGAAATCGTCAGAGCCAAAAATTGGGTTATAAATATGGTGGAGGGTTGTATATTAGTCGCTTTGGTGTTTGAGTCGCAGGACTTGCAAATTCATGCAAAAAAGGTGTGACTTATACGCTAACAAATATTGTACATTATTCTCAAATTTTAGATGTTTTTATCCCAAATACTGTAAATGGTTTAACCCTTCCATCCATCCATCCATCCATCCATCCATCCATCTTCTTCCGCTTATCCGGGGTCGGGTCGCGGGGGTAGCAGCCTAAGTAGGGAGGCCCAGACTTCCCTCTCCCCAGCCACTTGGAGCAGCTCCTCCGGGGGAATCCCAAGGCGTTCCCAGGCCAGCCGAGAAACATAGTCCCTCCAGCGTGTCCTGGGTCTTCCTCTGGGTCTCCTCCCGATGGGACATGCCCGGAACACCTCACCAGGGAGGCGTCCAGGAGGCATCCTAACCAGATGCCCGAGCCACCTCAACTGGCTCCTCTCAATGTGGAGAAGCAGCGGCTCTACTCCGAGTCCCTCCCGGATGACTGAGCTTCTCACCCTATCTCTAAGGGAGAGTCCAGACACCCTGCGGAGAAAACTCATTTCAGCCGCTTGTATCCGAGATCTCGTTCTTTCGGTCACAACCCAAAGCTCATGACCATAGATGAGGGTGGGAACGTAGATCGATCGGTAAATTGAGAGCTTTGCCTTTTGACTCAGCTCTCTCTTCACCACGACAGACCGGTACAGCGCCCGCTTCACTGCGGACGCTGCACCTATCCGCCTATCGATCTCACGCTCCAGTTTTCCCTCATTCGTGAACAAGATCCCGAGATACTTAAACTCCTCCACTTGGGGCAGGACCTCCTCCCCGACCCGGAGAGGGCATGCTACCCATGCTACCGGCCCTTGAGCCGGTTTAACCCTTCCAAAAATGTAAATTAAATATATTTAAAACATTAATGCAAGTGATTATTTGGTTTCTGTAAAATCAGAAAGCACCTCTATATGAACTCTGTCAGTTGTTCTGCTTTTGCTTCAAAGACCTGTTATGGAGTAATGTAGATATTTTTCAAGTTATTCTTTGAAAAAATTTAAATATGACATATATAAAAAAGTCAGTGACTCGTGTTCAGTTGTGGAGACGGCGTCACGGTGTGTTCTATATTTATGACTCATGTATCTATAATTTAAGATAAATAGGAATAATTAACTTAATAAGCATTATTAAAGTAAAAGTTCAGATCTTTTGAAATGGGGTTCTGTGGATGAATTAATTATCTTACCTGTTGTAGATATCTGTACTGCATCTTTTTGAATAATCATGGTTTGGAGGGTGGGGGGAGGCTAATTTCTGATCTGACTGATGAGCCAATGTCTAGTTAGAGTGGATAGCTGATGCCATTTAAACAGAAATTATCCCAATAATTTCATAGCAATTTGTGAACAGTAAAAAAAGAAAAAGAAAAAAAAAAAGACATATTTTCACACATTTTATGGTTATTTGTAAAGACAAAGTGTGTCCAGCGTGGGGCACTGCTCGCAGAAATGTCATGATTTATTTATTTTTCATATGAAATAACCTTCAGAGCAGATAAATGTCTATTTACGTGATTTGAAAATTTATTTTCTGTCTTTACACTTATTAGTTTACATGCTCTCCTTCCAGTCGTTTATTGCACCTCTATATTCTACCTGAACTTTATTCATTAAACTAAAAATACCATGAACTTTGTCAAACTTCCAAAAAAAAAAAAGAGACACTTTTTCATATTTTCCAACTCGCACTGGAGTTTGTTTTACTTAAAGCCCCACTGACATGATTTTTTAATTTTCATAAAATTGTTCAAAATATATATCTTTTATCATTTAAATATGTTCGTTTTTGCAAACAAAATGATAAATCACTTTAATTTTGCTTTAAAAGTGATTTTGAACTTCAAGCCGTGTTTAATCATGGGAAATCCGATTACACACGAACGCACCATCTGTGACGTACAGTAGTGTGAGGCAGAGCTCTGGGCTTGTCACAGTGAGCGGGTGTGAGCAGCTCGACATGAAGGTAAGTCTGATACAGCATCAGACCTAAATTAGATCCTTCTTGTTCCATCACCCAAACTATTTTCTGCTTCCCAAACTGAAGACAAATAGCTCAAATCTTCACATAGATTGATAAATTCGTCGTGTTTTAAATTGTCCGCT
>JBBPBX010056275.1:0-10918 GCA_038048925.1 Garcialebias charrua
GTCCTTCGTCTTTAAAAACTGTGTTAGGATAGGCTAAGTGCTTGGTAACTACAGTACTGTACTTTTTTCCCCCTTTTATAGATGGCCTCCCTTCTCACCTTATAGCCATCCTCTTCACACCATTATGATTTTTTTTTTAAAAATAGGATAGAAAGAATGTAAAGACGGAACGTAAGACCACAAAACATAACAAATACACAGAAAGCACAAGACAAACACACCCGACCGCCGTCTGTAAACCTACAAGGAACATGACAGAACACAACAACAAAATACGTTTGTATAATAGACTTTGAATATTCATGGCTTTGCAGTAGATTTCTAAAAATATATATACCTATACCTACATATATATACATACATACATATACATGCATATGCAGTCACTTGCACATCTACATATCTACATATGATACCTGCATGTGCATCCCTGCATCTATTTGTGTGTGGTTATGAGCATGCACAGTGTATAAGGCTTCTCTAATAGAACATTCACTAGTGACTGCGAAGCATCAGAGACCCAACCCCCAAGACCCAATGCAGACAAAGGGGGGACCAGGGCCCCAAGACCCCAAGAGGGACCCCGAGCACAGAGCCCCCAGGACCGCCCAGACAGGATGAACCACACGTCCACCCCCCAGATCCGACCACAGGGGAGAACCGGAAGAGCCCCACCAGCGACTACACACAATGACCCCCCGGGGCAAACAGCGACATACTCACAGGCCCCCACTGGAACCCGCTGCACCGATGTAGCCCCAGGACTAGGCACCTAGGCCCGGACGCCGAGGACGCACACCCCTCAGGCCCCGGCCCAACAGGACCAGAGGATCTGAGCCCCACCAGGCAGCTACCAGGCCGAGCCGACACATGCCCAAGCGCCCCGCCCCGACACCGAGGGCCCCAAGCATACCGGTAGGCAAAGGCATACCCCACTAGGGGGCCGCGTGGCAGGGGCACGACACCAAGCAGCCCCAGCTGTATCAAAGAGGGGGCAGTCTAAGTCCTGGCCTGACAAATAATCATTCTTTTTTGCTTTCTTTTTTTGTATGTACGTATGTTCCGACTTACGTCGAAATTCGCTTTACAACACCGCGTAGGAACGGAATGCCATCGTAAGTCGAGGACTACCTGTATATTCTTTGTTATTTAAATAGGCAAATTTTATAACTGATGATTTGGCAGACATCTTCTCCTACGCCCAGACAATCACTTCTCATGATGCGTGCGAGTGAAAGGGGGTGAGCGTGTTATGTCCCAGGGCACATTATTATTTTAAGCCCCAATATATTTTGTTTATGTTGGCTGCCAACCTGGCTGCACTGCTAAATACACCTTTTTTACAGCCTGATTTGGATCAGCCTTGATTGGTGCAGTCTGTTGAGCCTGCCTATAAATAGGCTGGGTGCAGTGATCTGTTGCAGGGGTGTGGAGGTTTGTAGGTTTGTGTTTCTCCACCCACCCCTCGCCACTTGGTTGTCACTCCTGAGGGAGTGGTGTGTTAAGCAGGTGCATGCTCGTGTGGAGCTCTGGTGAACCTAGGAGCTTGTGTGTTGGTTTGCCCATGGAGAGGTTAGTGGTTTGAGCTAAGCACTGACTGTTTGACACTGTTTTTGACACCATTTTTAAATAGGTTTTTAAATAGGTTTTGACCTGGTGAGATCGGTAGTCCTGTTTTCGTTTTAATGTTACCTTAGATGGGTGTTTAAACAGGTAGACCGTTGCCTGGGGAGACACGACGGTCCTGTACAGGATTGGGTCTGCCTGGGTGGCGTTTTGTTCTTTTTGGCTGGCTCACCAGGTCCAACATTTGTTTGTACTTTGTTTTCATTTGGGACACAGGGAACCGGAGGGTGAACTCCTGTTTTTAGTTGTCTTTCTCCCCTAGAAAGGAGCTGGCTGCATGAAACATGCCCGCAGCCTCCAGGAGTTAAAGAAAAATAAATCTTTTTAAACCTTTCTTGTTGTCTTGTGTCCATTAAATGTGTTCGGCCTGAGCCAGCCGTAACAGAGCGTGACAGCGGTAACAAAAATGTATTTAGCAATAATTCAACCTGGCAATAAGTCACATTATCACTTGGATTTTAACCAGTACGTTTTTGCATCCAATAAAAGCAAAGATGTTAACAAATAAACTGGACAATATTCTGGCAATTTAGTGATATTTCCACAGTTGTGGTCTTGACTGGTCTTGAAATAAAATTCTGAGTCCTCGAGTCATGACCAAGACAAGAATGAGACCAAATGCAGTTGAGTCCAAGACAAGACCGAGACCATCACAAAGTGCTCTTGAGACTGGTCTCAAGAACAAGACTGGTCTCGAGTACTACAACACTAGCTGCTTGGATCTACACGTCTCCACTGGAACACTGTCATATGAATGGTACCTTGTCTGGCCCTTGTGTTTCTAGACTCCTTGTGTTAAACTTACCCGTGCTCGCTCGTGTACTCCATATAGCTCCTGATTCCAGTTATTCGTCTCTTTGACCAGACTATAGTCTTCCACTGGTATCTGTGATTCAGAGTCCTCCCTGGAACACTCACCTGGAGCAGTCTACAAACAAAGACCATAACATCATTCGAACATCTTCTTCACCAGACTTAAGGTCCATCCTGCCACTCTCTTAAAACTGCCTCATCTTACCCGTGCACCTGGTGTTCTCCATCATCCTGGAATCCTCCGGTATCCTCTTCCAAACCAGTAACAAAAAAACAACAAAAAAAAACCATCAAGTAAGCAGTTAACATTCTCTGGACAGAAAGTGTTATATTCTCACCAGTCAAATACTCACCATTTCTCAAAACTCCTGCAGCATCCTCCTGTATTAATGTGTTTCCATTATTGAAAATAAAACTCTTATCTGTTTTAAGGAGCCAAGATGGTGTAGTGGTTAGGGCGTTTGACTTGGGACCCGAAGGACGCGGGTTCGCGTCCCGGCCACTACACATCTTGGGGTGTCTATGAGTGCACACCTATTTCTCCAGCTCCCCGAGCGCCTTCTATGGCTGCTCACTGCACCGCCTGGTAGGTGGTTGGGTTAAATGCAGAGACGAATTTCGTCTGTGTATGGGAAACATACGCAGATGACAATTATTATTATTATTATTATATTAAAAACTGATGGTCTCCTATGTCTCAGTAATATCCCTGGGTGGGTAGTACGTACATACAACTGAACATGATGGAAGGGTACTTCTTCTAATGGTAGCTTCTGTGGCTCAGGTAGCTACTACCGGTACTTATTGGTTTAGTGGAACAAAAACAATGTCCAGTTAAATATGTTTGAAGATGTTCGGTAGCACTGATGCCACACTTCCTTCTTCAAAATTATTTTATTCAACCTTTATTTATACAGGTTAGTCTCATTGAGCCTTGAGGAGTCATTAACAAGAGAAACCTGTACATGTAAAATGTACTACCTTTTAAACGACCTCCAGCTCAGAAAAGCACCACCCGACAGCAAAACCATCTGTTCTTCGACTGGATTGTTAAATTTGTGATTGTCATGACACTGACCAATCATCTGAGTGAGCAGAAGAAACATCCTGTCAAGTTGAAACTTGTGCATGTTAGAGAACTTTAACTTAGAGTTTTACATGCAGTTTTTTTTTTTTTATCTGTAAACAGACCTTCACAAAAACAATAATAAATTGTACCTTGTATAATATGAAATTGTATACTGTATAAATATATTTATAGATGGATACATTTGTAGATACACTGTAAAAAAAAATCTGTAAAAAAACAGGTAAATGTACTGTGGAAGTGTGGAGGAATTTTCCGTTATAATTTTTTACAGGGTTTCTCCATTTTTATTTTTTTTTTTTGGCGCAAAGCACCCTGGGAACAAGAACCTTTGAGAAGAAGCGCGAAAGAGGACTCCATTTTCCTGGCACCCTAGATTAACAGAAATGTATGTAAATTATACATTAAAAAACTGTTAAATGACGGGGAAAATCCGTTTTAGGGTTTACGGAAATATCTGTAAAAAAACGGAGAATGTACTGGCAGAAAATTACCAGGACATTTTCCTTTTTTTTTTACGGATTTTTTTTTTTTTACTGTGTAGATAGATACATTTGTAGATGGATGCATGGATGGATGGATGGATGGATGGATGGATGGATGGATGGATAGATGCAACCCATCCTGTGGTTATAGGCAAAGTTTTCCTTTGCCTATAAGTTTTTTCTCTGAAGTCTTTAGTCTGTGTATTCTTGCAGTCTTTTGGATAACATTTTTTTAAGTCCGTTTAGAGGACCTGACTTAACTTTGTTAAATAACATGAATAAACTTTTGGCAAATTTTAAAAGTTTTTAAATGTGTTAAAATAGTTGAAATAAAAGCATTCTCATCTAGGTCAAGGTCAGGGTGTCTTTATTGTCATTCTCATATGCACAGTATAAAGAGAAACTGATGTTCTGGTACCAAACATCTGTTAAACCTATGGAAACCTTTTTATCATTTAAAGCCTGAAGAATTCATATCGCCTGCCACCTTTCAGGACAGAGTTTTAAATGGTAAATGGACTGTACTTGTATAGCACTTTTCTTTCTTATCAAGACACTCAAAGCTCTTTACAACACAATCTGAGTCCTCATTTCTCCATCCATACAGCACTCTACTATTTCTGTACAAAGAATAATCAGTGCTTTTAGATGACATCCATGCACCGATGCCCAGGGACACTTTGGCATGTGACTGCTGGTGGAATCGGACCCCCAACTCTTGCATTGGAGGACGGCTGCTCTAACCACTACATCCACAGCCACCCAAAAGTAAAGATTTTAAAGATTAGGTGCAAAACTTCATCATTTGTAAACGTACATCTAAAATGCCAATGAAACCAGTCATGTGGCTCATGTGATATTTTGCTAACAAACGGAGCTGATTGCATATTTTGGGGAGTCAAAAATCCAAATATTTTGTACAAACGATGTGCAAAGTGTTAGCTCAAAGTTTGTTTTAATAGTCTCAGCTACTACTGTGCCTGAATTGAAGACAAAATCTGTAAAGTTGACTAAGTTACTGTCATTTATGCATTTTTAAAAAGTCATTTTGTATTTTTTAAGGTTTCTTACCTTGTATGCAGGAATTTTGACATTGCACCTGGTACCTGTGCATAAGTACCCTGAGTACCAGGTATGTACCTGGTACTTATGGGGACTGTACTGTATTATGAAGTGTTTTGTTACCCTCTACTTGCAGGGTATGTACCTTGTACTTACATGGTTCTTGTGTATCAAGTGGCTAATTAGGCCACTTTATGAATTGCTATCATTTGTACGTTTTGAATACTACAGGAAAAAAGGTTGAACATTGTTAAATGATACTATTTTATCACCAGCAAACTGTTTTTCTTTTTTTGTTTGTTTGTTTTGTTTTTTTCCCACTATGGTAGTTGGTGCTTGTGGGACTCCAGTTTGTTTGTGGCTCCTCGGACTGAAGAAGTCCTTTGGATGAAGAACAAGACGTCTCAGAAAAAGAAAAAAAGAGAAACCGTCCAGATTACCTGTCTGAACTTTGTTGGATTTTTTTACCTGGATCTTTGAGCGTGAATTTTGGTGAACATTATTAAAATTGCAAAATAGTCATACTTAGCAAACTGTTGATCCAAAAGTTATTTTACTGTTTGTAATGTTTATGAGAGTGACTTGATGTTAAATGTATTAGCAGTGATTTTAAATTGCAAGTGTTCATATTTTCTGGAGGAATAAATGTATTATTAATTATTTATGTTTGATTTCCGTGTCTAGAGTACGGAGCCCCCCAGGGGATGTGGAAAAATTTTTTTTTCTTTGCGTGAGCACGCAAACGTTTGCGTGCGCACGCAAAACTATTGCGAGGTAACGCAAAACCTTTTGCGTGGGAACGCAAAACCCTTTGCGTTCCCACGCAAAAGGTTTTGCTTTACAGACACCATGGGAGGGGTTCCTTTAAAAGGAATGTGGACTCAATAATGAAAGCATGTCACTGTGGCGCAACCGGTAACGCATCAGCTTGCCGCTCCAAAGGTCACGAGATCGATTCCCAGACGGGACAACATTTTTTTTTTTTTTAGATTATTTATTCATTCCAGATTAAGAAAACAGAAGAAAACTATTTACAAAACAACAATAAAAACGTTCAATTATATAATCATTCCTCTTTCTTATTTTGCTTAATGGTTTTTAACTTATCCCTGAAATTCTGACACAGAATCACAAGTTCAGAGAGCGCAGCTGATTCCACGGAGCTTGAACGTGAAATATACAACGGAAAATTACTTTTACCACTGCAGCACACACTGGACATCCTTATATTTGATATATATGATTTCGAAATTCAATTAAATTGAGGGTACTGTCTGCTCCATTGTCGTAATGTTGAGCCACAAACAACAATGCTGCAGATAATACAGGTTTTTATTGTTTATTCTGTGACATTAAGCAAAATAAGAAAGAGGAATGATTATATAATTGAACGTTTTTATTGTTGTTTTGTAAATAGTTTTCTTCTGTTTTCTTAATCTGGAATGAATAAATAATCTAAAAAATAAAAAAAAATGTTGTCCCGTCTGGGAATCGATCTCGTGACCTTTGGAGAGGCAAGCTGATGCGTTACTGGTTGTGCCACAGTGACATGCTTTTGTTAATGAGTCCACATTCCTTTTAAAGGAACCCCTCCCATGGTGTCTATAAAGCAAAACCTTTTGCGTTCCCACGCAAAAGGTTTTGCGTTACCTCGCAATAGTTTTGCGTGCGCACGCAAACGTTTGCGTGCTCACGCAAAGAAAAATTTTTTTTTCCACGTCCCCTGGGGGGCTCAGTACTAGAGAGCTGCTAAATCTGAACGATTTTTAAGCAACTTACTTGATGATTCTTAGGAACAATAATTATTATTTCGTTTACAGTAAATCTGACCTAAAAAAGGCTACAAAGTATAGTCATTTCTTATATTTCAATCCAAAATCAAATATGCGCAACATCCTAATTGAATGTGTTTGCACAGTTAGTACAAGTTCAAATAAGGGTTTCTTACAGAACTTGAACTTCTGTCTTATTCCTGCAGAGCAGTTGAGCACGTATCCATTCAGAACTGAATATCTCCTTCAAGTATGACTACAGCTGTGTATTGTTGGCAAAACAATAAAAAAGAAGTGCTACATTTTTAGAAAATGGGTCCCAGGGGGTGAATTTAAAATAATAGCTGTGCCCTAAAATGAAGCGCTGCTCCACATGACATGAACAGAGAGTAATGAGAAAAGTTGTGAGTTTGAACTGATTGTCTTTACGAACAGGAGGCAAATCTCAGCACGCGCTCTTGACACCGAACGAGGAGAGAGTGGCAATGAATCAAAAAGTGTGAAGGAAGTCAAACGCGACAATATGGCACATGAGAATCCCCAGCTCTCTGTGGGCGATCAGACACTCAGTTGATTCATTGTTTTATTGATGCCTGGCCTACTACGAGGATTTATCCAAACTAAACAGTTTGCATTCCAAACTATCTGTTCAATATGTGGCCATTTTTGTTAAACAAAAAGAACATATGAGGAGGAATAGAAACAGAAGCTGAGATTTATTTTTCTTTGGAAAGTGTTTTATGTCAGCCAGATTGCTGTCAGGTGTTTTGTAGAATCGGAATAACTCCTTTCAAAGATTATGTTGGGAAGTGAAGCCACCAGGACGGAGATGTCCTGGTGTATTTTTAGAACAAAGGTCTGCACACTTGCATTGTGCGCATTTAAGTCCTGATTACTCCACCGCACACAGTTATAGAATTTTTTTAAAGCAAAATATAACAAATCACAGCCAAATGTGTTGGGAAAATGAACCATGGAGCACACAGCAGCAAGGTGAGACGACTAAACAACACATAACACCTTTTATTTAACCAAGGGCAACATTCTGTAAAATATGTACTGATCGTGACAGAGGAGCTGGCCCTGTTCCAGCATCAACTTCCTGCTTCCACTCGTAGATTTAGTGGTCTATAACTAGGAATGGGGCCGATCCAGTATCGGTATTGGGCTCCGATACCAGCGTAATTTACGTATCGGACTATTCCGATCCAACCTGCAGAGATTTCCGATCCATGATGAATGCCTGTGTCTGTTGAAACTTTTCATGTGATTCTCTGCCAGCTGCTCTGCACGCTGGCTTCAAATTATGGAATGGATTTCCTGGACGGAGGCGTGTCTCATGAACCCAGAGTAATAAGACCCGGCTGACATTCAGGAAATCCATTTCATAGTTTGCAGCCAGCTACAACGTGAGGACTGAGTGAGTAGCACTGTGTCTAACAGCTAGCCAACTTTTCATTGAAACATGTCTGCTGTGTAAGTATTTTACACTAGAAACATCACAAAGCAAGTCAACAATGTGCAATGTCTGCAGAGCCATAGCGCCACATTAAACCGCTGTAAAGTTAGTTCTACGTTGGACATTCGAGCTCCGTGGTTTCAGTTGTGCGTTTCTCCTGGGGCGGCCGTGGCGTAGTGGTAATGGCAGTCGTCCCCCAATCGGAAGGTTGGAGGTTCGAATCCTGGTCCCCCACACCATGTGTCGTTGTGTCCCTGGGGAAGACACTTAACCCCGAGTTGCTCCCGGTAGGACTGGAAAGCGCCTTGCATGGCAGTCTGCCGCTACCGGTGTATGAATATGTGTACGAATGGGTGGATGGTTGGTATTGTAAAGCACTTTGGGGCCCCTCATAGGGGGCTGGAAAGCGCTATTTACCATTTGCTCAACTTGAAGCAGGCAGCCCGACTCTGGCCAGCTGCACTCAGTCTGACCCGCTCAGTCTGTCCATCTAGGACGAGGGGCAGACTGATCGCGGCTGACCGAAATCAGACTGCCTGCTTCGGACTGAATAAGAAGAACACACCGTTGAAGTCACGGAGCTCGAATGTTCACAAAGAAGCTGCTAAACTTCATCATAATTAATGAACAACAGCTATCAGTTGTACTTGTAGAAAATGAAGGATTTTGTAGCTTGATACTTGTAGCCAAGATATAGTTTATCCTTCAGGATATATTTATCAGTACAACAGTAGACAATCATAAAAAAGCATATTTTTTTAAAAATCACAAGAAATGTTTATTTAAAAAAACGAAACAAAAACATCTACATTATAAAGCAATGTAAAATACTAAAAACAGGAACATGTCTGTGTTGGTTCATGTCATGAACTTAGCAGATGTTTAAAGGCATTTCATTTTTTATTGTATTTTATTAATTTATTCATTCGTATAAAATAAACAAAAGAAAACAAATTCATCAAAAAGAAAACCGTGAATGAAAAGAGTGCAGAAAGAAGAAAACATTCTTATATCTGCTGCTTATTTAAAGAAAATATATAAATAATTTCAAACAAACAATCACTTAAATTAATCACTTTATTATCCACTTTAAAGCTAGAAATAAAAACATGTTTTGTGTTAGCAGAATTTAATTCTAACTTTGAAACTTATCCAACATTAATAAAACTTACTTGCCTTTTTGGACATGCATGCATATATTTGTACAAATTGTACTTGCCTATAGAGAGAAGATTATTACAGCCTCATATAAAATCAATAATGATGATGATATCGGAAAGGTATCAGTATCTGTCTATATCCAGATTTAGGTATCAGGATGGGATCAGAAAATGTGGATTTTGCATCCCTATCTATAACACGAACCTTTCCAACCAAAGAGACTGTCAAAGTTTGTTTTCTGGATTTTGTCATGTTAGCAAAAGTTCTTCAGCTGGCTTGTTTGTTACAAGAATAATGTTTTTATTCAGGATTTGTGGAGGAAGAGCAATATTAAAACCCAAACCTGTCAGGATCTGTGTTTTTGTTAGATATTTGTAGTATTTTGTGTTTTATGATTAGGTTTATTTATGTTATACTTGGGTTTACTTTTGCTACCATATTTCTGCTCTATATGTCGCTCCGGCGTAAAGGTCGCAACATTCAAAAATGCCTCATGAAGAGGAAAAAAAACATATATAAGTTGCGTCTGTGTATAAGTCACATTTGTTATACGTCACCGCTGACCCCCGGAAAATGTTGTGCCAAAAATCGTTTGGCTGCCAAAAATCAATTGGTTTCTGTGGTAGCACGCACGGGAGGACTTGCTGTTGCAGTTCTTCCAAATTTAACAAGATTAACACGTAAAAACATTATTTATTTACTCGAAATTATAGCATGGGTGTGTCTCAGCGTTCCTCCACTGCCAGAGAGGTTCATGTTCATGTTTGGTTTGGTGCACATCAGTATGACTGAACATTTACCGTGTCAGTCAAAAATTACGTTATTAATAGGGTGGAAAAACTTATTTAAGTCGCTTCAGATTATACGTCACAGGACTGACCAAACTATGAAAAAAACAGTGACTTATAGTCCAGAAAATGCGGTAATTGTGTTTTCATTTTATCAGTTATTTTTTTCCTTTGTGCCATCAGTTACTTTTCTTCCATCAATGTCAGCTTCCTCAGTCAGCCTGGCGCTTCCACTCTCACCTGTTCCTGGTTTCATTAGTCACAGCCATAGATATCATATATAACACTAGATACCCCATAGCCTGCTCAGTGGCAGGATTTAGGGCGGCCATCTTGGAGTTGTCACCCTCGAACCTTGCTGCACCAAAACAACAGAGATGCCTCCGCATTGCTCGGCTTATTCGTGTTCAAATCGGAAAACTGTTGATGTCAGGGACCGGGGGATAACTTTTCACAAGTAAGATGAACATATTATTGTTAGTATTTTGTGAATGTAATATTACTGTACTGTATTTATGCCCACCATACAGTATATATGTATGCTGTATATATATGTGTGTGTGTGTATATATATATACACACACATACGTGTGTATATATATGTATACTGTATATCTAATATATATATATATATATATATATATATATATATATATATGTGTATA
>JBBPBX010056276.1:1299-22823 GCA_038048925.1 Garcialebias charrua
TATATATATATGTTTTTGTTGTTTGTTTGTTTTTTCAGTGTAATAATTTTTGCAGCCTATCTGCCAAAATCTCCCTCCCCACCTCAGGGTCAGATCACATCACCTGACTGTCTCCAGCTTGTCTTGCATCAAACAGCAGACTGTGTTTCACGTTCTGGTTCTTTTCAAACAGCTGAGTGCACCAAAGAAAGACACATTTCTTATTACTTCTCACAAAAATGCCCGTCAGGTTCAATATGTCTGTTCCACATAAACGCTCTGTTGTCTGCTCACACAGCAGGAGAGCTTTGATACTTTTTGACACTATGCCCCTGCAGATGTGCGTTGTTGACCAGCCCATCTCAGGGGACAGAAAAACAACAAGGGGCCATGTGAACCCTGGCTGCTGGGAAAATAAAAATAGTCAGAGGCTGTTTAAGCTCAATTTGCTATTCTATAACTTTTTTATATTGCAGCTTGTTGCTAAAATTAAAACTTTGTACTTTGAGCTCGTATTTCAATAGTATTTATATAAGTATATATGTATATATATATTTATTCATTTATTGTATAAAAATAAATACAGTAAATAACAAACACATGTGTCTTACAAGAAATAAAAATAAAATATAAAATGAAAAGCAGCAGAAAGAAGAAAAAATCTTATTATATCTGCCCCTTTTCAAAACAATCAATTCAAACAATAATTATCTATAAGTAACAAAACAAAATGAATAACTCATCTCAATTTACCAATTCCAACACATTACACATTCATTAAACTACCTCGTATACTGTATATTTCTTCAACCCTTTAACCTTGATTGGTGACCTTGAAGCTGGGGGGATGTAAACTAAAACGACGCTCCATCTTGTGATGATGTATGTGTGTATCAAGTGTTGTTGGAGCATCGTCAGAAATTATGTGCAGGACAAGAGAAAGTTTATAGACTGACAGAAACTACAATACTTTTAGACGGGCGTGAAAAAAAAAGGAACTCGAGTTCTTCAGTGAATCTCCAACAATCGCGGTCCAACAGAAATCAAATCCGACGTCCCGCAGAGACACAGATTGACGTCTTCTCCGGTAATTGGTCAACTGAAGTCAGCTACAAGTTGTATGCGAGTCAGTGACATCTTACTTTTTAGTGTGAAATGTTACTAAATTGATCTGTTGTTTTTGGTAGTTAAATGTTTAAATTGATTGTTTGTAAATTGTTTGTTTTGTTTTTTTGGAGAAAAAAAGGGGCAGACAAAATAAGAAATTTTTCTTCTTTCTGCCACCTTTCATTTTATGTATTTTGATTTTTTTTCACATATTTATGAAATGGTTTTTTTTCCCATTATCTTTTATGTTGTTTTTTTAATATGTAAAATGAATAAAACTTTAAATAAATGTCAGCAGTTAGACGCAAAACCTTTTTGTTCCACTTGATCAACGTTCCTGTTAAGCATCACCTCCTTTATTTATTCAACCCATTTCTGCCCATTTTTTTTTTCACATATCATTTTGTCAGTTGGGCCCTTCTGAATCATGTTATGTATTTATTTTCACCATTCTTTATTTTGATTAGAAGAAAATGGCATTTTTATGACTGGCAACAATTGTTGCCAGTAGTCACACAGCTTGTCACTAGTTCAACTGTCACCTTTTCATAATAGAGAACTAATAATAATATAGCAATAACATAATAATAATGTAGTCAGAATAAATAATAACAAAAAATTTGGAGCCTCAGGTTCCTCCTGTATAAAATTCCAAACAACAAACAATTTGAACAGTTTTATTTTTATTTTTAATTTATTCGTCTGTAGACTCGAATTTTGTAACTTTGTAATCAAAACTTCAACGAACAGTTTTTTTCTAACCTCTAATAACACACATATATGTATATATTTCATCCCATACATTCCATCATCTTTTATGGATGTTCTACTCAGTGTGGTACTTCTTGAAGCACTCCAAATGTAGTGGCACATCACACTTTTCACACGCAAACGATGTGCGTCCGCCACAGTTTTTGCATCGCTTGTACCTGCTACCAGTGTTGCAGGGCCAGTGGTTGAAATGATCAAACCTGGTGGCATCAGTTATCGCCATCTTCTGCCCTGCCTACTTGGCTTTGTTCCATGGCGCAGGAGGAGGGTCTGGGCTACCAGCCTCTGGAAGGAGAGGAGATCTTTCTGCCCACTTTTCCAGGTTCTAAATGAATGAAAAAACAAGCATGATAGATGAATGAATATGCCATGTTTTTGTTCATTTATGATGCTATTGATGAATTATCAATATCCTCCTTTCTACAGTGTCATGCCCCATATGTAGAATGTTCTGTAAAAGCAACATCATGCTTGAGTTTGTGATGTTGGTCTGGATATCATCACTGTTGCTCTTGTCAAATGAAGAGCACTAGCGATCACCTCATGTCAAACATCACAAACACGATTGTGATATTGCTAAATAACATGCAGCCTTGTGTACCTGTAATAGCACCAGCTGTTCACCATGGCACTGTTCAGGGCCCAGCTGAAGCATGGCCACCACCACTTCTTGGACCGTATGTTGACTCTGTAGCGGCTGACAAACTGGTCATGCAGGTCCACTCCTCCCATGTGTGTGTTGTAATCCTGGATACACTTGGGCTGTCTGACCTTGTCCATGGTCCGTTTTTGTTTGTTCCATCTCTTTGCCTCAGTTTCGATGAACTCCCTTTCCATGTTTGACACCACAGTGACCATGCTGTTGTCATTCCACCTTACAATCAGCTTCTCTGCCTCAACCAGATATTCAGCATTTCCTCTGGGTGTCTTCTTGAAGGTCTGGGGTTCTGTGAAAGGAACCTTGTGGAGCTGAGCTTGTTGCATCGTGCCACAGCTGCCATAGCCTCTCAGGGTCATCTCATCCACCAGGGACAGGGTTGTGAAGAGGTTGTCATGGTAAAACTTGACTCCAGGTGGAACTTCAGCTTTCTCTGCAGGCCAAGAACTACACTTGGTTCCTGACCAAGTCCAGTTTCCACCAGATCTGTGTGGCTTCCTACATATGGCTCCATCTGATGAACAAACCCAGAGGAGGATGCTAAGCTCCATATTTTATACCCAAAATGAATAGGCTTCCCTCTAATAAACTGTTTGCACCCATTTACCTCAGCGAAACACAAGCTAATGTTAGGCTAGCAAAAAATCATGTCAGCTAGCAAGAGAATGATGTATGGAAGCGAATAAAATCTTAGACACACAGGCCTTGAATACATAATAATTTATTTTGCTAGGAAGAGTATCCTTAGAAGACTAAAATAAGACATTGCACATCATTTTACAATTTGAAATAAGAAAATTAGGTGCAATCCTGCAGACAGTGTTTTCCTGTAGTTAGCGACAAGCTATGTGCCCATTGGCAACTTTTGTTGCCACTTACAAAAAGACGCCCATGAACAAAAAAATATTTATCCTAGGTACAATTTTTGTGGAGAGTGTTACTGTAGAGACTTGAAAGATTAAATAATTATAAAAATGTATGGGGGAAAACCATAAGAAATGTTATGAAAATTACCTTTTTCCAGGACGATTTGCATATTCCATGTCTTCAGCCGGATGGCCCAGGAAGCATGTGATATCATGCAACAGGAAGCACTTGGAAACATTTTTTTAAATCAAAACCTTTGTCTAAGTTGTCTACTAGTTTATAGGTGGAAAATGTTGCATTAATACATTTGAGATTTTTTTACTGAGTGGAAAATGACAGTGATACACTTTGGCAACAATTGTTGCCAGTGGGGCTAAATGGGGTTTAATGGTCATTATCTTAAATATTTATAACAGTTTTGTGTTTAACCTTATGGGGTTAATTATCCCTCTGTAATAAAAACAAACAAAAGTAAATAATTAACAAAATCCCCTTTTTTTAATAAAAAAAAGAGGTCATCTTCTCACAACAATCTAAAAAATAATCTGGTCCTCTGGACATTAAAAAAAAAAAAATAATAAAAAAAAAAAAAATTGTAGAAACGTTTCGTCTTTCATCCGAAAGACTTCCTCAGTCTGAGATGCTGTATTCAGCTCAGTCTTATAAATAGCACCCTCTCACAGTGTTAACAACCAGTTGGCTGATGACAGCCGAAACCAGCTGCTCACATGATCAAGGAGGACCATCAGCCTAACGATGGATCGTTAGCACCCTGATGGTTGTTTGCTATTCACAGAGGGCTGAGTGATACTAGCAATAACAGCATTGTAAGAGGGGGACAGTTGAACCCGGAGGCCTCCACCTCTGTTTAATGATGGACGGTTTCTTTTCACAAAGATGGCCTCCTTTACTCCTCTCTCAAACCATCGTTCCTCTCTATCAAGGATGTGAACATCTTCATCCCTGAAAGAGTGACCGCTGGCCTGGAGATGAGTGTAGACCGCAGAGTCCTGACCTGATGATGTTGATCTTCTGTGCTGGGCCATCCTTTTGGCCAGTGGCTGTTTAGTTTCCCCGATATAAGACTGATCACCCTCCTGACACTGAACAGCATACACAATATTACTCTGTTTGTGCCGGGGGACTGGATCTTTGGGATGAACCAGTCTTTAATGTATTTTGGGGTTTAAAAGCCACTGGGACGTTGTGTTTAGAAAATAAACGTCTCAATGTCTCTGAAACTCCCGCAACATCTGGAATGACCACTGGTCTGGGTCTGGGTTCCTTCTTTTCACCTGATGGCTGGCTGGAGTCCTGTTTGGGTTTCTTCTCTGCTTTCAGGAAGGCCCAGTTAGGATATCCACATTTCTCTAGAGCCTGTTTTGTGTGTGATTTCTCCTTCTGTCTGGCTGCTGAGTTAGTGGGGACGCTGTCTGCTCTGTGGTACAGAGTCCTGATGACTCCTAACTTGTGCTCCAGAGGGTGATGGGAGTCAAACTGTAAATACTGGTCTGTGTGTGTGGGTTTGCGGTACACCTCAGTTTGCAAATTCCCTCTATCAGAAACTGAGACCTCACAGTCCAAGAAAGCCAACCTGCCATTTCTTACATCTTCTCGTGTGAACTTGATATCCCCAGCTCCCCGGGCGCGACTACGCTGCTCACTGCACCACCTGGTGGTGGTTGGGTTAAATGCAGAAGACCAATTTCGTCTGTCAAGTATGGGAACATACACAGATGACAAATGTGACAAATTATTATTATTATTATTATATATTTATCCACAGAGTTGATGTGATCAGTGAAATGTTGGACTTCCTGAGATTTAATTTTAACCCAGGTGTCGTCAACATACCTGAACCAATGACTTGGTGGTCTCCCTGAAAAGGACGTCAAGGCTCTCTTTTCTACCTCCTCCATGTACAGGTTGGCAACAATAGGAGAAACTGGAGACCCCATAGCACACCCATGTTTCTGCCTATAATATTGCTCCCCATATGTGAAGTAGGTTGACTGCAGGCACAGTTTCAAGAGTTGACACAGTTGCTCTGTGGAAAGCGTGGTCCTGCTGTTCAGAGTGGTGTCTGATTTTAACCTTAAACAGACCACCTCTACTGCCTCATCAACAGGAATGCACGTAAAGAGTGATGTAACATCAAAAGAGACCATTGTTTCATCAGTCTCCATGATGACATCCCTCACCTTATCCACAAAGTCCATGGTGTTCTGTATGTGGTGTTCTGAGCTGCCAACTAAAGGGATGAGTACAGATGCCAGATATTTGGAAACATTGTAAGTGACCGAGTTAATCATGCTAACAATTGGTCTTAAAGGTACACCTTGTTTGTGGATTTTGGGTAAACCATACAGACTTGGCGTGGCCTCCCCTGGGTACAGTCTGTGGTACAGAATACTGTCAATAGCCTTGTCCTGCTTCAAAATTTTCAGGCAATCTATCAACTTCTTCTTGTAACCACTTCCTGGATCTCTTTTCAGCGGTTCATAAGTGGTTAAGTCACTAAGGAGTGACATAACTTTCTCATGATAGTCTTTCTGGTTCAAAATCACTGTGCACCTTCCTTTGTCTGCTGGGAGAATTATGATGTTTTTGTCTTTGCTAAGAGTGGTGAGTGCATCCCTCTCTTCTCTACTGATGTTGGAAGGTGGTGGTTTGGCATTACTGAGACAGGCTGAAACTTTGACTCTGATCAGGTCAGGACTCTGCAGTCTACACTCATCTCCAGGCCAGCGGTCACTCTTTCAGGGATGAAGATGTTCACATCCTTGATAGAGAGGAACAATGGTTTGAGAGAGGAGTAAAGGAGGCCATCTTTGTGAAAAGAAACCGTCCATCATTAAACAGAGGTGGAGGCCTCCGGGTTCAACTGTCCCCCTCTTACAATGCTGTTATTGCTAGTATCACTCAGCCCTCTGTGAATAGCAAACAACCATCAGGGTGCTAACAATCCATCGTTAGGCTGATGGTCCTCCTTGATCATGTGAGCAGCTGGTTTCGGCTGTCATCAGCCAACTGGTTGTGTAACACTGTGAGAGGGTGCTATTTATAAGACTGAGCTGAATACAGCACCTCAGACTGAGGAAGTCTTTCGGACGAAAGACGAAACGTTTCTACAATTTTTTTTTTGTTGCTTTTTTTTTTTAATGTCCAGAGGACCAGACTTAGCTTTTTTAGATTTTTCTACCTGGATTATTGAGCATGCATTAGGGTATTCTCACAACAATATTTAAATATTCTTTAGATTTTGTCTCCACCACATATATTTTTAGTTGTTTTTTAATATTTATTGTGCCTTTTTCTAAAAACTAGTTAGGGTCCAGTCTTTTTTGAACAGATTAGAGCTCATATTCTTTTGCTTTAAATTCAATCTTAAAACATGATCTCTGTAGACGTGTGACCTTCTGGGAGCTTGTCATTACAAAGGTCTTCAATCTGTTCCACAAAATGTCCACTCAACGTGATCTTTGATTGGATTATCTAGTTTGCTCTGAACGCATTCAGTTTTGTTTGGAGGGTACGGTTACATCGGTGGAGAAAGTTTATTTAAATACAAAGAGCATATTTTATTAGAAACTAAAAACAGGCTGTTCACAACTGGTTTGTTTGTTTTTCTAAATACTGTACAAGTCTGAATTGAGATAGAGTTATGGGAACTAAGCTTATTAGGAGATAACTTGACTAAAATGCAACATAAATAGCTCTGAACCATGTTAACACAGTTCAAAGTGAATTCTACCCGTCGCTAAACAATTTGAGTATAATGTTTGTAGTTTTTGAGATTAGTGTTTTTCTGTAATGGAGTTTAACAAGGAATGTAAGTAAACCCTAATGGTGTTGGTGGAGTTACACTGTCTGTATGAAGAAAGGTGTTCTTTTAATTTGCGTGTCTGAGGCGGTGCAGAGTCAATGTCAATGTCAATGTCAATTTTATTTATATAGCACATAAAAACAACCGAAGTCGACCAAAGTGCTTTACAGTTAAAAAATAAAACAAAAACAGAGTAAAATGCATCTAGTGCCACTAAACATAATAAAGCTATCAGTAAATACACAACAACAATAAAATCTGCTCATAATTTGATCTCACATTCTGCGAGGATCAAATGCCAAGTAAAAGAGATGAGTCTTAAGTGAAGATTTAAAAGTGTCAACAGTCTGAGCGGTCTTTACTTTCTCAGGTAAACTGTTCCGCAGTTTTGGAGCAGCAACCGCAAAAGCCCGATCACCTCTGGATTTCATTGGGTTTCTTCTCTGCTTTCAGGAAGGCCGTGTCAGATCCTGGTGAGTAGAGCGGATTAATAATAATCTCTGGCCATCCCAAGCATTTGGGGAAACTATACTTTAAGCAATATGATGAGCCACACGATCAAGATCTGGAAGAGAGTTGTGGAAGCAAGACTTAGACAAGAGGCCAAGAAAGAGCACCACAGATGCATCTTTGCTTTGAGGATGTTGATAGAGAAGTACAGAGAGGGTCAGAAAGAACTCCATTGTGTGTTTGTGGATTTAGAAAAAACATATGACAGGGTGCCAAGAGAGGAGGTGTGGTATTGCATGAGGAAATCTGGAGTGGCAGAAAAGTATGTTAGACTGGTACAGGACATGTATGAGGACAGCAGGACATGTATGAGGACAGCAGGACAGTGGTGAGATGTGCTGTGGAGTGACAGATAGCTTCAAGGTGGAGGTGGGAGTGCATCAAGGATCGGCTCTGAGCCCCTTCTTGTTTGCTCTGGTGATGGACCGACTAACAGATGAGGTCAGGCAGGAATCCCCATGGACTATGATGTTTGCAGATGACATTGTGATCTGTGGTGAGAACAGGGAACAGGTGGAAGAGAACTTGGAGAGGTGGAGGTATGCACTTGAAAGAAGAGGAATGAAAGTCAGCCGTAGTAAGACAGAGTACATGTGTGTGAATGAGAGGGAGGCCAGTGGAACAGTGAGGCTACAAGGAGCAGAGGTCACAAAGGTGCAGGACTTCAAGTACTTGGGGTCCACTGTCCAGGAAAATGGGGAATGTGGTAAAGAGGTGAAGAAGAGAGTCCAGGCAGGATGGAGTGGATGGAGAAAAGTTTCAGGAGTGATTTGTGACAAAAAGGTGTCAGCAAAGGTCAAAGGAAAAGTTTACAAGACAGTGGTGAGACCAGCTATGTTGTATGGTCTGGAGACAGTGTCATTGACAAAAAGACAGGAGAAAGAACTGGAAGTAGCAGAAATGAAGATGCTGAGGTTCTCCTTAGGAGTGACAAGGATGGATAAGATCAGGAATGAGATCATCAGAGGTACAGCACATGTTGAACAACTGGGAGATAAAGTTAGGGAGGCCAGACTGAGATGGTTTGGACATGTCCAGAGGAGGGACAGTGGGTATATTGGTAGAAGGATGTTAGAAATGCAGCTGCCAGGAAAAAGACACAGAGGAAGGCCAAAGAGGAGATATATGGATGCAGTTAGAGAGGACATGAAGGTAGTTGGAGTGAGGACAGAGGATGCAGAGGACAGAGTGAGGTGGAGGAGGATGACTCGCTGTGGCGACCCCTGAAAAGGGAAAAGCCGAAAGAAGAAGAAGATAATTTAAGCAATTTAAAAACTTGAATTAATAGTTCCTCTAAATAATTGGGGTAGCTGGTTTATACATATAAATGGTGGTGGGGGCCATCTTGGATTTGAATGTGGCAACCCAACTTTTTGTGAGCGACCTTTCTTATGCCTAGATGCAGCCATATTCCAAAATGGAAGTCGGTCTCTCACTTATTTTTCAAGTCAGGTTCACAAGATGGACAGACGGAGGGATTTCCAATTTCCTTCCACAGTCTGCAACAAAGGGCAATAAAATGGCTGCCAACACCTGCATACTGAGCAGGTAAAGGACATCCTGTTGTAAACAGTTTTCAGGGACACATTAACCACCAGGTATGGGTACCCCTCAAAACTGACCGCCAGCTGTAATCACCTGAGATGTATTTTAAACCCAAGAACCGTATTTACGGCCTATAAGTCACACCTTTTTGCTTAATTTGCATACCCTGCGACTTATACAACAAAGTGACTTATTTATAGATTTTCCCATATTTATTTGGCTGAGATTTGACCGTTTTGATTCATTGACATTGAAAATATTGCTTTCTTTGTGTATATTTCTTATACTTCGTAGTCTTACTTTCCATCTTTCCTTTCTTTCTATCATAAGATAAAAAATAAAATAAAAAACCTCCACTAGATAGTTATTAAAATAAATATTTGGAGGTAATAATGGTGTGGAGAGGATGAAATCAAAAAAGGCGTTTAATACAGGATCAACTGGACTTTATTTGTTGCAGAAAACGTTTCGACTTCTGTCCAGAAGTCTTTTTCAATTCTGAATGACTGGAGAGGATGTGGAGAGGATGGCTGTGGAGAGGATAGCTGTAAGGGGAGAAGGGAGGCCATCGGAAAAGAAGAGAAAAAACATTGAAAATATTGAACACTACCATTTTCAGTTGCTAGATGGCACTCGAGTAGTATGGCATGCCGTTGTATCATGTAATAAGTAAAAGTAGCTATTAATGACACAATCAACTTGCCATAGGCTACCACCTTCGTCCAGCTCGCCTGTAACAACCGTCAAATCAGCTTCATTTCATTGCGTAACCCCGGCGAAATGCAGCTGATTTGACCATTGAAGTACATTTATTAAGTAAAAGTTCAACTGAGACACATCTTTACTATATCTTCAATCAAAGAAATAATAGTTTTAAGGTTAATGTTGTTAAATTCTTGTAAAATTCCTCCAGGCATGCTCCCGCGGCCGCCGTTTGGCGGCCAATCAAGTTTTGGCACAACACCAACCCACATTTCCAGGTTGTCAGTGGTGATGCATAACAAACGTGACACGTCAGCAGTGACGCATAATAGGTGCGATTTATACGGCGGGCGAAGCAACTTATTTATGGATTTTTTTCAAATTGTTAGACATTTTTGGACAGATGCAACTTATAGGCCGGAAAACACGGTAAGAACAGCCGCTAAGTCCTCTCCTTTCTTCTGTGGGGTCTACAACAATTTGTTAACATATAATGTACTGTACTGTACTATAAACTTTGTTTTTACTTTAATTTTAGCTAGCATTTTACTACTGTTAGCATTTAGCTAACCTAATGCTGCTTTTAGCCTGCCTTTTGCGGCTTTCAGTGTTTTGCTACTTTTAACTTTTACTTAACCCTTTGCTAATTTAGCTAACTTGTCACTACCATTATACAGTATAGCCTTTTGCTACTATTAACACTTAGCGCTTCTTTTTCCAGCCTTACAATACTTTAACAATTAGATAATCTTTGGTTACTTTTAGTATTTAGCTAACCTTATGCTGCTTTAAGCTAGTCTTTTGCTATTTTTAGTTAGCCTTTCTTACTTTATCTAGCCTTTTTCTACTTTGCTTTCTGCTAGTTTTATTTTATTTTTTGTAACTTTCAGTTTTAGCTAGTGTTCTTCAGATTTCGGCTGTCATTCAGTCATTCAGCTCTAAGTGTTCATATTTTCACAGAAAACACATTTTCTGTAATTCTGAGTAACTTCCAAAAACTTTCTGATTAACGTGTTTAATACATTAATTTTTTTCTGAATATTATTTGCCTTTGTTTACATTGTGTCTTCCACTAGTTTCCACCTTTGAATAACTGAAGTCCTTATTGTTGCTGAAAACCTCCAGCCAACTGGCAGCAGACGGGTTCCAGGACAGAAGGGGCAACAAAGGACGGATAAAAGCTCGTGTCGGTTTCACACCGCCGCTCCGTGTCAACTTCCACATGACTCAGATGACGGCAGTCGGTGAAAGCTCTTACGCCTCCGTCACTGTACAGAACACGCTCCCTCAGCACAGTAAGGGTGATCCGAAGACATCTGTGCCAAAGTTCTGCTGATCCCCTTCATGATGATGATGATGATGATGATGATGATGATGATGATGATGATGATGATGATGATGATGATGATGATGATGATGATGATGATGATGATGATGATGATGATGATGATGATGATGGTGATGGTGCAGTTTTTGGGCCAACGGATTAAAACACTAATCTACTGACCCTTAAGTGAAGCGATGCCTGAGCTCCTAATCCTTTCATCTCCCTGTAAGTGAAACCGGCATCAGCAGACAATAGAGGGGTTCGTTTTAACGGGGCTCCATGTTGTGCAGGTGAGGGGGGGATTTAATAACAAAATAATACCAAAATACTGAGAAGCTTCATGTATATATATACATATACAGAGTATATATATTTTGTGCCACTTTATGCATAGTTCCAACATCATGTCACAATACCTTTAAACACTACTGTACATGGAAACTTGAGCCATGAGACTGACCTTCGATGGATAATTTGAGTAAGAAATCCAAGCTGATGTTAGAATCAGGAAGTATTTAACCCTTAAACATTTGCTGCTCTCTATCAAACCAACACACATCGATACAGGGCATGACAAAATAATGGACACAGTTTTTCAAACAAGCAATTTTCTGGAAATCAAACAGATAAAGTATCATCTTAATCATCGTATGTGGGAAAGGATTTCTCCAGACAAACCCTTACGCCACAGTTAAACATTATTTCCTTCATTATTTTCGGGGCTTTAGCAAACAAAGACAGAAGCAACGGCCAACGTCTCGATGCCTCCGTTTACTGTTAAACACAAGATGACAGCGTGCGGAGATACATTTAATTTGATTTCATGATATTTATGACAATGGCAAAGAGAAAACGGATCAGCACATTTTGAAAGGGACGGGTTACAGATGCCTCATCCTTAAATCAGACGATGCTTATGTCACATCGCAGAGCTTTTAGTGATGCAGAGGAGCAGCAGGGTGATGTGAATACATTTATTGAGGTTGAGCTGCTGCGCCTTAAGCTCATACTGCGACATATTGAGACATTTTTCATCCTGCGGATTATTCTTTCTTGGGGAGGGACGGACAGACGTTTGTGGGCAGATGATATTGTGACACACAAATAAACACATGTCGGTGGGGGCGATGGGGTCAGGGGATGCCAGAGGAGAGTGTGTGTGTGTGTGTGTGTGTCTACAGAGCCTCCAGCTTCATGCAGAAAGCTGATTATGCTAAAATCAGGGTTTCAGTTAAACAAGTCTTTGCATATATTAAGAAGGGAGGGGAATAATAAACTCAGATGTGAAGTTTAAGATGAAGATTATGAGTTGTGAAGTGCACATGGCGGTGACAGCAGTACGAAATGCTCTGGCTGATTCAACTGTCCAACATCTGCGTCGACTTTGAATTTAGTTGGGTGATAATGTCAATACAGCCCAAATCAGATTAATATAAATAAATATAAACGTCTTGCTGAGGACGGTGACAAGAATGAAGAAAAAAAAAGTTGTGCGTTACCTAAAAGAGAGTTTATTAAGAACTGTAATGAGTTTATTAAGAACTGTAATGCTGTAAATCACAATGAAACTGTTGTCAAAGTTCTTTAAACACTTTCTATCTACAATCTGTATAATTATTAAATTTGAGCATCCCTGTGTAGCAGATGGTTATATACAGCATCATTTTAAAGCAGGACTCGATTACCTCAACGTGAATTAGTATAACACGTCCTTTGAGGTGGATGCACGACATTGGACTTTTTGGCCGATACACAAGTTAAACTTATTTGGCCGATAAACGATACCAATATTTTATATACGTTCCTTTGTCAGAACATAGCCCTCTCTCTTATTTAGGCTTATTTGCTACAAGAATTGTGCAACAGCTGTAACAGCTGGTGACATATATTCAGTAACAGTCATATGGTATGGATAACACTTCAACTTATATTAAATGAAAAGGGTTAAATGTTATTTATTAGTATTAGTCTTCATGATATAATGAGTACCTTTAAGGTTGGAATAAAGAGATTTGACAAACAAAAGACCCATTTCTTTTTGTAATGATCGGACTGATTGTTGTTGGGAATGTATAACGTATTTACTGTAGGTCTAATGTATTGGGAGAAGGGATCATCATCATCATCATCATCAGCTTTATTTATAAAGCGCTTCAACACAGCCACAGCTGAAACAAATTGCTGAACATCAGATATAAACAAGATACAAGATTTCTACAGAAGAACGGCAAAGGGGGGCCGGTCCACCCACACAGAGTGACGAAGAGGATACGCCATGGATTCCTGTGGATGGTGTGCGTCTCGCTCTCTGTGCTGTGCTCTGTGGAGGTGAAGAATCTGGCTTATATTGGATTATGATGGCAGCGCTTTGCTTTTTGGCGTTTGTGGAGCACTGGTCTATCGCAAAGGAGGGAGACTTCAGCAGGACTTAATGCCTGGAGCACCCGACGTCTGGTCTGCGCGGTGACCTCGAGAAATCAGCTGTTTGCGAGCTTATCCAGAGGGTGAACAGATCACCCTCGGACTGGGACTCTGCACGCTGTGGTCAACATCTGAGGTCAGAGCTTGGATCAGTGGAAAAAGTCCCGAATTGGATCACTTGGAACAGAGTCGCCCTTACAGACTGAAGGCTACAGAAATTACAATGTGAGCCTGAAATGAAAATATTTGTCAATTCTTATCTGACTCCCTTGGAAACAGCCTTGAAAAAGGCTGGATATCTAATTTCTCCTGAGATGTGCTCTACTGTGGACAAAACAGCTGCTCTTTGTCTCGTCTGCTACCCCCCCGGAGAACTTTTCTATGAGCGTTATCGGAGGCCGGCTGGTCAGACTGTCGCTATCTGGTGTCTCATGGACAGAATCCTCCCTGCCTCAGTCTCAACATGCAACATGTAACTGTCTAAATGTGCTTATTGGTATAGTTTTTACTGTGTCATGCGGTGTCTTGGCAGACAAAATGTGATACATTTTTTTTAATACCAACGCTGTGACCCTCAATGGTACTTTCCTTTTTTCACACCTTTGACCTTCATCCCGAAACGGATGAGAGAGGCCGCGCTGAAGAACATGTCATGTGTTCTGAATAAGCAGCAGCTTTACACACTCTCCATCTCGGGTTGACTGTGCATACATAATCACGCTGTATTGGTAACAACTGGTGCAATGTTAATAAAAGCTCTTGAATCTTGAATAAAAGAAAGCATAAAAACAGAGCTACAACACTAACACACAGTGAACTAAAAACTCAATTTAAAATACAATAAAATGACAAGTTAAACAGGTCAAATCAATAAAAAATGAAGTCTCAGAAAATCTCAGTTGGGTTGAAGGCCAATGAGTAGAGATGTGTTTTCAAACAGGTTTTAAAAATGGACAGTGAGGGAGCCTGTCGAATGTGCAAAGGCAGAGCATTCCATAACTCAGAGACACTAACAGAGAAGGCCCTGTCTCCTCGAAGCTTCCTCATACTCCGTGGAATAACCAGGAGCAGCTGGTCAGCAGACCTGAGTGACCGGGATGGAGTGTAATGGTGTAGAAGCTCTGCCAAATAAGGGGGGGCAAGGTTGTTTAAAACCTTAAAAACAAACAAGAGAATTTTAAAATGAACTCTAAAATACACGGGCAGCCAGTGGAGAGAAGCCAGGACAGGTGTGATGTGCTCTCTTTTGCGTGTTCCAGTTAAAAGACGTGCAGCAGCATTTTGCACCAGCTGCAGACGTGCAAGTGAGGACTGGCTGACTCCAAGATAGAGAGAATTACAGTAATCCAGCCGTGATGAAATGAAGGCATGGATTACTGTTTCGAACTGTTGCCGTGAAAGAATAGGTTTCACCTTTGCCAATTTTCTTAAATGATAAAAACAGATTTTACTGTGGCCCTTATTTGACTATCGAGCTTAAAATCACTGTCCATCTTAAAACCAAGATTTGTAACTGTAGATTTTACATACATTGTCAGGGGGTCTAAGTCAACTGGAGGGCTCGACCAAGCTCCACTAGGTCCAAAAACAAGTACCGGTACCTCACTCTTTTTTTCATTAAAATGCAGGAAGTTTAGGGCCATCCAAGCTTTAAGATCCTCGAGACAGACAGACAGGGATGGACGGACAGACGACAGACAGGGGGGTAGATAAAAGTCTCTTAGACTTTTGGTCCCATCTTCTGCAGCACTCCGACCAGTTTGTTTTAATCATGCTGAAGCGTTGTTGACTGTAAACGGTTGAAATACGACGGCAGGGAGATATCTCACTTCGGTTCAATTGGTGACGGACGGTAAATCTCTGGTGTTTTTTTTGTTGAAAACCGGACCACGGTGCATCGGTAACAAGACACTGATGGAACTGGACGAGCAGAAGCAGTGCTGGAATGAAGTTTTAGTCTGAGCGGTCAGAATAAATCAAAGACTCTAAAAATAGCCCTTTAAAATGTGAGAAAGCGTAAACTTCGTCAGATCACCACGGTGGGAAACGAGTGTGAACGCTGGCAGTCAGAGTGAGTGAAGAGGGTGCTTTGTCATGGTATTAAAACAGCAGCAGGTAAACTGAGCTCTATCAGGTAATAACCGCTGCCTCCCTGACTCTGATGTATCTCCAATGTCATCGATGGCTGAAGCTCATTTCCACTTTATGCTGGAGTAAGAGGCGAAAGAGGCACATTTCATTTGCTGCTGTAACGACATAAACATCAATCTGTCTGAACTGCTGCTTAAACGACTGTGTAACCTTTACAGCACTGTTAAGGAAAGATGTATAATTTCTGAATAAAAAAAGAATATAAGCGAGGCGAGATAATAAAAAGAGGACTCACTAAACTTCCAGTCCTTTTTATGCCCAGTCAAAAAGTCGCATCCCAGGAGTCACTTTGTCCAATGTTTGCTTCTTTTTTAAGACTCCCATTAAAGGTATTTAGAAAATTTCAACATATTTAAAAATTGCCGGGAACAACAACAGATTGAGAGTCATAAAGAGCAGAGTAAAGCCTTTATTACCCACTGACATTCTCCACATAATGGAAATATTTTACAAGGCTTTCCATTTATGGACCCCTACCATCTATAAATTATATTGTGCAAAAAACATCATCACGACCGGTGGCATTAACTACCTTGTATTAAAAAGGTTTCCAGAGGGAAGGACTGAGCTGCTAGATGTAGTCTGGAACTAAATTCAACCCCCTGCCATGTTAAATGTTACTTTTTTTATTATCTTCTGAGCATATGCTTGAATGGCCACAGATGATGAAAGTATCTTCCAGGCAGAGTGATCAGCAGCGAGGTTTGACTTTTTCTTTAAAGCACTCCTAATAACAAACATCAGACCAACGTGTTCTGACCTTTGTCAAGGTTTGGCAGAGGCCGACGGCAGAAACGTTCCGTGCGTGAAATATGCAAAGCTCCCCTCTTTCTTTGTGCGAGGGTTCAACGTGAAATTGTTTGGAAACATTTTGCCCCGCGGGGCCCCTCACCGAGAGGAGCCGCGTAAGAGCTGAGCTCTGCAAGAATGTTTGATGCGGCATCCGTGGTTGAGCATATGCCACTTTGTGTTTCAGCGAGGCTGTGTTTGTGTGGCCTTTTCTCTGAGCTGCAACTTTGACCGCGGGGGAGGAAGGGCCGGTCAGGGACAGCAGCTGTGCATCTCTGAGCGTCACGTCACGCATGACCTGGTCAGAAACACGAGGTAAGCATAAACCAACACGCAGCGCTGGTCCGTGCCGTACACAGAGAAGGATAAACTGGTTTGTACCCGTCTGTTGAAGACAAAAACCACTGAGGTCACTGAAGCAACTTGAAACTGACTAAAGAAACGCTAACAATGGAAGACAAATATATTCATAAGTTTAAAGGTGGTGTGACATGATTTTAGAACTATGCATAAAGTGGCACAACATATTGATAAAGCTCTGTATTTGTTGTAACACAATCATTGTTCCACACTTAATCTATTGTATTGATGTTTGGGGGAAAGCGTGTAAAACAATCACAAAGCCTATTTTTGTATTACAGAAAAGAGCTGTAAGAATTATCACTAGAAAACATTACCGTCATCCATCAAGTACATTATTTTATCAACTGAAGTTATTGAAGTTCCATGATTTGGTAGACTATAATATTTTATCAGTTATGTATAGGGCTCAAAATAATGCATTACCTTTAAATATCCAAATGCATTTTGTTAAAAGACAAAGTTGTTATAATCTTAAGGGGACAGAGATGTTTGTAAAACCACAATTCAGAACTAGTTTGAAGGGACGTTCTACCTCAATCCAGGGAATTAGATTATGGAATGGCTTGGAGAATGTAGTTAAAAATGCCAAGTCAATGTTTACATTTAAGAAAATGATCAAAACGAATGTGTTAAAAAAAAAAATGAAATAGCGTAATGTGTATTGTATTAGTTAGAAAATTAGAAAGAGTTAGTCATTTTGTACTGGAAGATTATTATTGTTTAATCTGATTGTTTGAAAAAAGGGGCAGATATAATAAGATTTATTCTTCTTTCTGCTACCTTTCATTTTTTTTATATTTTGTACGTTATCATTTATTGGATTGTCTTGTATTGTTTCTTTTGTAAAAAAAATGAACAAATTTAATAAACATAAACAAACAAACATAAACATATGTTGTATCATTCAATTATGTTCGTTTTTACAAGCAAAATGATAAATCAATGAAAATTTGTTTCAAAAGTGATTTTAAAATTGGCGCCGTGTTTCGTCACGGGACATCCGGGTACTTACGCATGCAACGTTGAGATGTAGGCACATGAAGGTCCGTCTGCGGCTGCGTATAGAACACAGTTTCATTGTCATCAAGATCGCCTATTTTCTTTGGTACAACTTGAAAAATGCCGGTACGTTGTGTCATATTTGGGTGTTCTAACAGCGCCAGCTCTGTAGACGACTACGATTGGGTTCCAGCACTTCACCCTCGGAACCTTGCTCATCTGACATGTCGGACTCCCCCTCGCACCCTGCACCGTAAGACTAAAATAAATACGGCTGCAAACCTACAGTGGAACCAGCTGTTTCTTGTTCATCACTCGAACTAACATCGGCTTCCCAAACTGAAGACAAATCGCTCAAATCTTCACTAAAATTGCTTAATTCCTCGGTTTATACATTCACTGCTATTTGTTATTTACAATGTGCATTCTGGCGTTTGCATCATAAAAATGCGTCGGCGTTTGACTGTGACGCACTGCAAAGTTACGTCATTAAAACTCATTTATTTAAAAATACTTTTATATAATAGTTATTCGAAGCATCTGTGTACAAACAATCAAAGCTGAGTAGCTCCTCTTTCTAAAATGCCTATGTTTTAGCATCATGTCACAACACCTTTAGATGGATAATAGGAATGGTAACCAGAGTCCAGAACAACGTCCACAGAGATTAGAGGTCAACTCCAAGGTCAACGATCATCAGTTTTAAATCGCACCATCGGTCTGTTTGAGACAAAGTGGACTTAATAGAAGACGACAGAGGAGGACACCAAATCATAAAAACGTAGACGTACAGTATGTTTAAAGACATTTAAACATAAAGACTGAGATTTGACTAAATGCACGTTACGAAGCCACAAAGCTTCGGAACGTCCTTTGGACAGACGAGACAAAACTAGAGCTTTTTTACATCGAGTCCCAACAGCTCCAAAGAACAGAACCCTGTTCCTGCAGTGAAACATGGAGGAGACTCGGTTCTGTTCTAGGCCTGCTGTGCTACATCTGGGTCAGGGTGTCTTGAAGCTAAATGTGCAGCCCAGGCTCAGAAAGCTCCAGGTCCTTCAACAGGATAATACACCAAAACCCACAGCTAAAGAGACACAAGAATGGATCAGAACCAAACACTGGACCATTCTAAAGTGTTCTTCTGAACCCTGATCTAAATACTGATGAATATATGAGGAAGGAGCTGAAACATCTGGAGAACTAACCGTCAAACCTGAGACAGCTGGAGCAGTTTGCTTATGAGAAGTGAACCAGAACACCTGGACAGTTGGATCAGAACACCTGTGGACAGGTGGACCGGAACACCTGTGGACAGGTGGATCAGAACACCCGTGGACAGGTGGATCAGAACACCCGTGGACAGGTGGGCTGGAACACATGTGGACCGGTGGATCAGAACACCTGAGGACAGGTGGACCGGAACAAATGTGGACAGGTGGATCAGAACACCTGTGGACAGGTGGACCGGAACACATGTGGACCGGTGGATCAGAACACCTGTGGACAGGTGGATCAGAACACCTGAAGACAGGTAGATTAGAATACCTGAGGACAGGTGGACCGGAACAAATGTAGGCAGGTGGACCGGAACACCTATGGACAGGTGGATCAGAAGACCTGAGGACAGGTGGATCAGAACACCTGAGGACAGGTAGATTAGAACACCTAAGGACAGGTGGACCGGAACAAATGTAGGCAGGTGGACCGGAACACCTATGGACAGGTGGATCAGAAGACCTGAGGACAGGTGGATCAGAACACCTGAGGACAGGTAGATTAGAACACCTGAGGACAGGTGGACCGGAACACCTGTGGACAGGTGGATCAGAACACCGGAGGACAGATGGATCAGGACAGCTGAGGACAGGTGGATCAGAACACCGGAGGACAGATGGATCAGAACACCTGAGGACAGGTGGATCAGAACACCTGTGGACAGGTGGATCAGAACACCTGTGGACAGGTGGATCAGAACACCTGAGGACAGGTGGATCAGGACAGCTGAGGACAGGTGGATCAGAACACCTGTGGACAGGTGGATCAGAACACCTGAGGACAGGTGGATCAGGACAGCTGAGGACAGGTGGATCAGAACACCTGAGGACAGGTGGATCAGGACACCTGTGGACAGGTGGATCAGAACACCTGTGGACAGGTGGATCAGAACACATGTGGACAGGTGGATCAGGACAGCTGAGGACAGGTGGATCAGAACACCTGTGGACAGGTGGATCAGAACACCTGAGTCAAAGTCAAAGTCAAAGTCAACTTTATTGTCAGATCTGCAATATGTACTGTACAGGACATACACAGGACCGAAATTGCGTTTCTCTCAGTCCCTCGGTGCAACAGTAAACATCTAAACATTGAAACACTGAAACATATAATAATAGACATAAGCATAAAATAGTAAAACTAACACTGTCCTGAGTTTTTTGCATAGTGGTATAAGAGTATGAAAATTTACACCAACTCTAAAACTAAAACATTAAACATTTAATGAACATAATACTGTCCTGAGTTTTTGCATACTAGTATAAAAAAAGAGTATAAAAAGTATAACTAAAATAAACTAAAGGTTTCTAGCATTGACATTTGCAAAGTGGCAAAGCAGCGTATGAGTTAATGTACACAGTATATGTATGAGGTAGTAGTTGATGTTGTTATAGAGGCAAAAAGTGGCATATGCAGTAAGGCACATTGGGCATCCCTAAATAAGACCGTTCAGAGCACACTGTATATGTATCAGCAGTGGTGTAGATATTAGAGTAGTGTAAATGTAAACAGTAGTAATTACATGTAAGCAGTAGTAATAAAAGTAAACAGTATTAATAAATGTAAACAGAGAATGTAAACAGTATTATGATTATAGGCAGTGATGCAATACAAACATTAGTGCAAGTATGAGAAGTAGGACAGGTGGACCGGATCAAATGTGGACAGGTGGATCAGAACACCTGAATACAGGTGGATCAGAACACCTGAGGACAGGTGGATCAGAACACCTGAGGACAGGTAGATTAGAACACATGAGGACAGGTGGACCAGAACACCTGTGGACAGGTGGATCAGAACACCTGAGGACAGGTGGACTGGAACAAATGTAGACAGGTGGATCAGAACATATGTGGACAAGTGTATTAGAACACCTGAGGAAAGGTGGACCGGAACACCTGTGGACAGGTGAATCAGAACACATGTGGACAGGTGGATCAGAACACCTGTGGACAGGTGGATCCGAACACATGGACAGGTGGATCAGAACACCTGTGGACAGGTGGATCAGAACACATGAATACAGGTGGATCAGAACACATGTGGACAGGTGGATCAGAACACCTGTGGACAGGTGGATCAGAACACCTGTGGACAGGTGGATCAGAACACATGTGGACAGGTGGATCAGAACACCTGTGGACAGGTGGATCAGAACACATGTGGACAGGTGGATCAGAACACCTGAATACAGGTGGATCAGAACACATGGACAGGTGGATCAGAACACC
>JBBPBX010056277.1:6274-19418 GCA_038048925.1 Garcialebias charrua
AATCTCAACCAGTGTTTAGTCATACTGTACGTTATACATTCATTCAACCTTTATTTATACAGGCTAGCCTCGTTGAGTCATGGGGGACTCATTTACAAGAGGGACCTGTCTCACTCACACCAAACAACCACCATATTAAGAAGTGTCCAGCGCAATATTAAAAACTGCAAGGATAGTGAGGACCTATCATCTGCGAGGAAGAAATGTGGCTGGAAATAAAATCCTGAATGACAGTTATTGGCGATCACTTAAAAGATAAGAGAGATAAGAGATTTATTTATTAACATTGCACCAGTTAATTAATACAACGTGATTATGTAGCACAGTTGTCCAGAGAGGGAGAGTATGCAAGCTGCAGCATTTCCAAACACATTGACATGTTCTTCTGCGCGGCCGCGCTCATCCGTCTCCGGATGAAGGTCAAACAGATATGGAAAAAGGAAAAACACAATAGGTATCATTTGTGATATTCAAAAAAAGAATCTATCAAAGATTGCCTTAAGACACTCTATGATAAAGTCCCAAAAACTCTATCAGCAATAAGCACAACCAGACAAGACATTGTTGCAGATTTGACGACATGCAAGGAGATCAAAAGAGTCTGTGAGCAGCACTTCAGATAACACAGTTCAGCAGTTGTTAACCTTGGCGCCTCCGAGCGCACTCCCAGAGACCTCTGGGGAGGGGGGGGGGGGTCAGCAGTGTCTCTCAGCTTCACTCCAGGAGAATAGTTCCTAGCAAACGGCCTTCTTCTTTTCCAAGGTCGAGCAGAAACTAGATTAGATAGTTATTGTTTATCTTCAATCCAGGCCACAGTGTTCTTTTTGACTGCAGCCTTCCAGAGTCCAGGTGCTGTTCAGGTCCAAAATCGCCGAATCAAATGAGTTTCCGAAGCTACGAACCCCCATCCGTGCCCTGATTAATGCCGGGCGGCTGTAAACGAGTTCCAAAGCGCACCGCAGGTCCACGGTGGTCTACCGCTCCCATTGTGCGGTTCAGCTCGTACAACAGCTGGGTTGAGGAGCTCACAGCCCGGATCAGAGACTCTTGCTGATCAGGAAGTTTGGCCAGTGCGCCGATAGCTGCCGAAGTCTTCCTGATCTTCCAGTAACAGACAGCTCCGCTCACGCCAAAAAACAGAGCAGCTGCCACCAATATCCCAATAATCCACAAATCTTCCACGTCTTCGACAGACAAGACGGTCAAACACATGGGTTGCCACTGTCCCCAGGAGTCCATCATGTATCCGACAGCGTGCGTGTCAGAGGGGCAGGCCGCTTCTCCTGGCCCGGTCCGCTTCGTGGAAAAAATCTTATCTATAGATGAAACAGCCCAATTTATTAAATCCATCGCAAATTGGTTCGAGTGAGCGCTGAAGAGTCACGGACGAGACAAAAAGCAAGCAGGGAGGAGGAAAACTTAGGGAGGGTAGGAGCAAAAAGATATGCGACTTGCTTTGTCGAGAGCCGGAAGAGGAAATGTTTGGAAATCAAATTGAAGAAAAACATTAGCACTCAGGGCTATGTTTAATAGTGAAAGTAAGAGCATTTCCATACGCACAATGTGAAGGGAACTCAAGGAATTGGGACTGAACAGCTGTGTAGCCTTAAGAAAACCACTAATCACAAAACGATTGGACTCTGGAGCAATGTAATAAGGTAATGTGGTCTAATGAGTCCAGATTGACCCTGTTCCAGAGTGATGGGTGCATCAGGGTAAGAAGAGAGGCAGGTGAAGTGATGCACCCATCATGCCTAGTATACCTACTAGTCATCAATGCAAGATCTTGGTGAAAAATTAATGCAAGACTGGATGGAAATAGATCTTGTGACATTGCAGAAGCTTACTGAAACAATGTAACGGCGAATGTATGACGTAATCAAAGCTAAAGGTGGTCCAACAAAATACTAGTGTGACTTTTATTTTGTTTTTTTGGTGGTAACTTTTATATTTTGGCCAGGCAGTGTACATTAAGTGTTTTGTTACCCAATTAGTGGATTTACTTTATATATCTGGTATTGAATTGCTATTCTTATCTACAGATATGATTAGTGCAAATATATAACTACTAGGGGTGTAACGGTACGCTAAAATCACATTTTGGTTCGGTTCAATTACAAGGAGGGTTCGGTTCAGTTAATTTTCGGTACAAAAAATAAAATAAAATAAAAATAAAGACTTACAAAATGTTTATTTTGAAAATATGCCAAAAATACGTTTGTATTGTATTGTAGTAATAAATAAAAGTGACCCATTTGGATGATATTTTAAATAAACAGCACTCTACAATAAATAAACTATATGAACAATAATAAAAATCTTAATAAATACAATAACAGTCAGAACCAGAACAATAAGCATCAACAGACTGTTTACAATCTAACTAATCAAGTTTTTGTCCAGTAGCAGCAGTGTGGCAGTATTTGTCCTCATTACTGTACTCACAACTTCTTCTTGGACCTGTTCCTCTAGGACAGGTCCTGGAAGAGTTCAGTTCAGTCATCACATACTTCTTAGCTGCAGGTGGATTTCCCTGAAGTGGAAGAGAGAGCAGCTACCTCTGTCACAGACTGGAAATAAAAAACAAAAGAGGTTAAAAAAAATAAGTTAATAAGATTATGATTTTAAATAAAAAAAAGATTATTTAGATAATAATAATAAAAGAATAATACCTCTTGAACGGTTGAATTGCTCACTCTTCATCATCATGGCAGGGTTTTAATGAGCTCCAGGGCTTGTTGACAACATCAATTAGTTTTTTCATAAAGAGCTAAACTTTTTGAAGTGTTGACGTGATGAATGTCTCATAGCGACGCTCAGTAACTTTAAAGCCTGCGCATAAAACAACGTTCAGACTTAAATTCAGAGAATTAAAAACTCATACAGCTTGTGTTTGCTCTGGACCGATCTGAATCACCTGATGAAGTAGTTTTAATACAGCTGCTGTTTCTTAGTTCACGTTCGGATGACATAGTTTCCAGCGCATTCACGTTAGACGTGTTGCTGCAGAGTCTTCATGAAACAAAGTCCACACAAGCTGCGTGTGCGCTCGTCTTTTAACAAGAAAGCTATAACGTTCACAAACAGGAGACCGCACGAGATGCTAACGGCTAAAAGCTGCGAGTGCTGCGCGTGCCGCACGATAATAGCTCCGTGCTAAAATGCGCCCAGGAAATTTTGTTCCACGGTGCATATATTCCCCTGTTAATAACATTTAATGAGTGAAAAAATAACCGAAACGGTACGCAGGTGGACCGAACCAAACGTGGTGTACCGAAACGGTTCGGTACACCCACTTGTACCGTTACATGCCTAATAACTACGGTAAGCTAAAAGTTAACTATGCCTAATGGTTTCCATATTCAGCAGAGTTCACGTTAACCCTCTGCTAGTATCGGGTATTGGCACGATTCATCAGGCGTTGGCAACATTGTACATTCACAAATGTTCCACTAAGACAGGATATTTGTTCCTCTTTGAACGGTAAGTGAAATTGAGAATGTTGATGACATTTGAGCATTGTGAAGTTGACATATTTGGACTCTTGCACAACTCAGACTTGTCTTCACGTAAGAGTCCCCCTTTCTTTTCATGGCAGCTGCAAAAAATAAATAAATAAAAATGGGAGACACTTTCTTGACTAAAAAAATGAGGCCTCTTTGTTTTGCTGTCACACTTGAATAGTAGCTGTCTGTCACCGGCAAAATTAATGACAATAGAGTGGGAAGGCAGAAAAGGTTTGCAGAGGCAGAAGGAAACATGGAAATGTGATGATCAGGACAAAGAGAAGTTTGTTAATATGAGAAGTTAAAAAGTAACAACAAAAACGTTTTGCCCCGCTCCCCTCACGCAGGAGGTTGTGGAGCATTAAGTGTAGAAACTATAGACTGAGGAACAGCTTCTACCCTGAAGCTGTCAGACTCATGAATCCCTAATCAGGAAAATCATCCATCCATCCATTACCGTTACCCGCTTCTTCCTTTTCAGGTCGCAGGGGTCACTGGTGCCCACTGTATCACTGTGCAAGAGGCAGGGCTACACCCTGGACATGTCTCCAGTCCATCACAGGGACACATAACAGATGAGACAAACAACCATTCACACACTCACTCACACCTAGGGACAATTTAGAGTAACCAATCAGCCTAAAATGTATGTTTTTGGTCTGTGGGAGGAAACCGGAGCACTGTAAGGGAAAAAAAATACTGTAACGTAGGGCTGAACTATTTTGGAAAATAATCTAATTGCAATTTTTTTCTATAAATTGCAATTGCGATTTAAAACACAATTTTTTTTAAATATCTTCTCACGTATTTTCAACAAACAGAAGCAACAAACAAAATCAATGTGTTTTATAATAAACAATGTCAGATTTAGCAGAGATTACAATAAAGCAAACAAATCTATTCCTTTTCTTTTCACCATTTCTATTCTTGTTTCATAAACATATTAGTAAACATGTTAAGTGAACTTCCTAACTACTGTCTGAACTTCACATGACAGTTAATAAATAAATATAAAAAATTAGATATAAAAATGTTTAAACTTACTGCTTTCCAGCCAGTAACATCATAATAATTAAGTGCAAAAAACATAAAGAGAATCTGCTTTAACCAACTCGTTATTTTCTGGGAATTCAAACTCAGTGAATACAAAATAAACTCTGTTCTTATTAAATCTTTTAGATGTGAAAAAAAAACCTCACACACAGCGTCTTGTTTTTTTATAGCCATTGTAAGGATGTAAGATATTTAGGGGGTCAGTATTAAACTGACACCCTTTACCTTAATTACAGTACTTACTTATTCAGATTGAATAGTATTTCACAGATTCTTTTCTTTTTCAGGTTTACCCAATATTTCTGTGATCATTTATGATGGACAAATAAACCATAAAGCCATTAAGTGACAATGAGACGTTGATTTTAGTTGGTATGCCAAAGGACACTACGGCCGTGACGTAGTGGTAATGGCAGTCGTCCCCCGATCTGAAGGTTGGAGGTTCGAATCCCGGTTCCCCACACCATGTGTTGTTGTGTCCCTGGGCAAGACACTTAACCCTGAGTTGCTCCCGGTAGGACTGGAAGGCGCCTTGCATGGCAGTCGCCGCTACCGGTGTATAACAGGGTATCCGCGGGGTTGTAAAAAGTATTAAAAGGTAGTAAATGAAATTAACACAAATTAAGGCCATTAAAAAGTATTAAAAAGTAATAAATGTCATCTGACGAGGTATTAAATTTTTTAAAACCTACACAACTATATTTTTCTCGTTCTGTCGTCTAAAAAAATGTCTTTGAATTTATTTATCTTTTCTAATTTTATGTTCCGAGTAGGACCTTAGCTAAAACAAAGACGTCATATCGTTGGTCAGTGTGCGCTTGCACCTACAGCTGCAGCTGGCTGAGGCGTGTCTGTGAAAAGAAACAGGAAAGAGGAACGTGCCTTGATCCTCCGACATTTAAGAAAAGTGCCTAAACAATTATTTTTTAGTTCGAAATTATAGCAAAGGTGTGTCTCAGTCTAACGTTTTCTTAATAAATGCACCTTAATGGTTAAATCGGCTTTATTTAAAAAAACAATAGTTTCGCTGCCTGTGTGTGCACCGTGAACGCGCAGCGATGAGAATCATGAAAGAGGAGCGTGGCTCGTTTCGCCGACATAACAAGAAAAATACCTAAACAATTATTTGTTAGCTCGAAATTAGCTAAGGTGTGTTTCTGTCCATCATTTTCTTAATAAATGCACTTTAATGGTAGCCTGGTTGATACCAGACCCATGTCCTTCACTTCGCTTTGTACTAGGGTCTGGCATCTCTCCCATAGACAGCGATTTCTCCGTTAGATTTTTGAATGGACCAATCAGAGAACAGAAGGCGGAGTTTTGTTAGTTTAGCCTGGCGAGGTCCAGGCTATTCAGATAAAAAGCTCAGAAACCACTCGGTGGATATTTTTTCTGCTACCAGTGTGTAATTATATGTCTCTAATTTACTGACTGTTGGCCTAGATGAAACATTTGAGATAAAATTCGATTTTTTATCATTTATTTTCGTAGCGCACCCGAGGCTGTTTGGAAAATGTCAAACCGAAACTATTTAAATCCAGCAGATTTGACCATTTCGTGAATTGATTTAGGAACTGTTAAGCTCAGGAACACTTCTGATATAACGTCAGCGGTGAAATATATTTTTTATCAGCAGAGAAATAATAGTTTACCTTGTTTTATTGAAAATTCCTTCGTGGCGGCAGCCATTTTGAATGACGACGTCAGTCGACGTCGTTCAAAACTCCGCCTTCTGCTCTCTGATTGCTCAGGAACACTTCTGATATAACGTTAGCTAAGAAATACATTTTTTATCAGCAGAGAAATAATAGTTTTTTACCTTGTTTTATTGAAAATTCCTTCGTGGCGGCAGCCATTTTGAATGACGACGTCAGTCGACGTCGTTCAAAACTCCGCCTTCTGTTCTCTGATTGGTCCGGTCAAAATCTACCGGAGATATCCTTGTCTATGGGACAAGTCCCAGACCCAGCAGTGAAGGGAAATGAGAATTGAGCGGAGCTGCGTAGGAATGGCGAGGGCCAGGCTACTTTAATGGTCAAATTAGCTGCATTTCGCCGCCGTGGTGCAGCTGGCTGCTGGATTGAAGGTTCCAAGCAGAGAGCAGAGCGGTGGGGAGAGTATGGCAGGCCGATTGAGTCATTAATAGCTAGTGAAGATTCTCAGTCATCCAGGACATGGTGAATTCTAAAAAGTGCAAGAAAAAAACAAAGTATCAAGTATAGTATAATAAATAGTATACTGTAATAAATAAAGTCCAGTTGTTTTTGTCTTGAACTTTTTTTAATTTGTCATTATGGGCACTTTTTCCCATTACATGATACAACAGCATGCCATACGCTATTACTACTATGGGGCCCATCAAGTATTGCTGTTTTTTTTTTGTTTGTTTTTTTCAGTCAGAATGAATGTAAACGGTCATGTCTCAGCTAAAAAAGGTTTATAAAAATGGGAAAAATCCATAAATATGTAACTTTGGCCTATAAGTTGCAGGGCATGTAAATTATGCAAAAAACTTCAACTTACAGAATGAAAAATACAGTAGTTATTATTATTCTCCCTCTCTTTTTGAATTGTGTATGTGTTCAGTGTTGAATTAATTTAACTAAACTGTTCTGTTTTCAAGTTAACAGTTTTTCGTTTGCCATTAGAGATATGTTAGGTGTGGGAACAATTAAACTTTTTCACTTGGGTTAGATTTAAATAACAAATAGGTCAGTGCTTTTATTGAAGCAAGAAGCAACTTGATGTATCCAGTAATTGTTATAAAACTACATTTACTACCAAAGTTTAGGAAGAAAATGACAGTAATCTATCACTTTACAATTAGTTGCTCTGAACTGAAATACAAGAAGTTGCCGCTACGATTACAGCTCAGTGCCGTGATGGTATAAAAAAAATATTTTGATGGTATTAAAAAGGTATTAAAAAGGTATTAAATTCAACTCAAGAATTTCTGCATATACCCTGTATAAATGCGTGTATGAATGGGTGGATGGTTGGTATTGTAAAGCGCTTTGGGGCTCCTCACAAGGGGTTGGAAAGCGCTATATAAATAAACTCCATTTACCATTTTTATTTAAAATAAATCAACAAAAATTAACACCATTACACTTGATTGACTGATTTCACTTTTTTGCAATTTAACTCGTCAGCAAATTTAATTGTAACAACAGACATACAGTAAGTAATGATGACAATAATACTTAATCTGGAGGTTCTTTAGCTTAAAAATGTAGTTACCAGCTTAGAATGAAAGGGAAAGGAGGAAATAGAAGGATGGATAGATAGTTTAAAGGAAATTAATTGTCTTGAGTATGTTACCAGAAATGACACTTCCCATCAGACTTCTGCTGAATCCCAGGTACGTTTGTAAACAGCTGACTCATTACCTTTTAAGACGACAGCCTGGTAAGATAAGACCTTAGCCTTTCAGATGCACAGAGTCCTTGCAGGCCCAGTACGTCCGAACTGGTTATTTGTTTACTTTTCAACGTCTCCTGGGGTCCGCGTAGATCATCAGAATATGCGTCAGCTCCTGGTTGACTTCAAGACAAGACGTTTCTCAAAGGAAGTTCATTAAGAACTTGGAGCTTTTTAGCTCTGATTAATTTATGGAGGCATCCATACATTCTTGGCTGATGAACCAGTCTTTGACTTAATGACTCAGTTTATCTAGCCATGAGAGACAGAGAGCTGTCAGGTCTACTGTCATTTCAACTCTGCAGCATTCCAACTCTGAAGCGTTCCGGAAGCAAAACACTTTTTCTAAAGTTTTGAGATTAGAAACACAGTTTCCTCATTGGTCCGTGGGCCAAGAGAGGAGTGTGAAAACGTGAAGCGAAGACTTCGAGGTCAACAAAAAGTCTGTTTAGATAAACAGAGAGAAATGTTTTGAGAGGACAGGAGACAGTGCCTAGAACTTTCGTCTACGACTTGATTCACTGTCTCAATTTAAACCAAGACTGGAAGATCATTCTGACATATAATTCAACTTTGACATAGTTCTTTTGAATAGACAGGGGCAGAATATACCAGCATATTAATGATCATTCACATATTAAGAATACAACACTGCTCATGAATAACACAGGTGAATGCTTTGAATATATTTGTATTAGAACAAAATCAAAGGATAGAAATAGTCTCTTTGTGAATGAATATGTTGTTTGATTCAAACTAAAAAATACTAAATGTCTGTTTACTGAGAGGTCAGTAAAGGTCATCACTGGACCTCGTAATGTCCACTACACCATTGTAGTGGGCATGACCGTGTCCACTTTGATACACCTGTGTATTTTTGAACTGTTCCAGAGATGACCTTTACTGACCTCTCAGTAAAGCAAGACATTTACTACAAATTATTCCATTAGTTGTAATCTGAGAACATAGTCACCAAAAGAGACTATTTCTATCTTTGATTTTATTCTAATGTAATCAAAAGAATAACTTTTGTCATTTTCATGATGTGTGCTTTTAAGCTGTGTTATTCTGTAAGAGTTAAACTGTGTCACTTCTGCACATCACTGTGTTCACTGCTGTGTTAAAGTTGAAGTCTCGGGTCACAGAGGCCCGACCGTTTTGTTTAGAAATAAGAAGGCAGTTAATCCGTTGTTTGCAGGAGAATGACTCCAGCTTTCGCTGTCTTTTCCTAAACAATTTCCCTCTGCTCTGGCTGTAACCTTGGGTCGTGATAACGGCAAGTAAACTCCTCGACTTTTCTTTTGAACCAATGGAAAAGAGACAAGTTTCTTTCATCTCAGATCCTTCCTAAAAGTTCTAAGCTGTTGCTGGAACTGATGAGTCTGCTGGGAGCTTCAAGAGATGTGAACCTTTCCCAAAGAGCTGGATGACCTCAGTCAAACGCTAAGGACAGTCATTCAGTTAAAGGCTGATAACATGTTTGTTATGAGTCCACTTCGAACAAGCGTAAGCTCAAAACTTTGTTTATTCCTTCCTGGAATAAGTTTATCTTGAAGTCAGAGGCCAGGAGCTGACACATTTTCTGATGATCCAAGCGGAAACCAGGAGACGTTGAAAGTAAACTAGAACCAGCTCGGACGTGCTGGGCCTGAAGGACTCTGTGCATCTGAAAGGCTGGTGTCATTTCTTTATCAGACTCGTCGTCGAAGGTAAAGAGCTGTTTACAAACGTACCTGGATTTTAGCAGAAGTCGGATGGGAAGTGTCACTTTTGGTAACATGCTCAAGACAATTTCCTGTAAACCATCTCTCTATCTTTCCTCCTATCTCCTTTCCCTCAATTCTAAGCTGGAAACTAATTAAGTTAAAGAGCCCTCAGACTAAATATGTTTAACATCCAGTATTGAAGTCTGTTGTTACAATTTAAATGTGCTGACGTGTTAAATTGAAAGAAAGTGAAATCATGTCAATCAAGTGTAATGGTGTTAATTTAGTTGATTTATTTTAAATAAATGATAGTGTCTTTGACATATCAAACTAAGTTAACGTCTCTGTCACTTAATGGCTTTATTTATTTATCCATCATAAAGATCACAGAAATATTGGGTAAACTGAAAAAGAAAGAATCCGTGAAATTACTATTCAATCTGAATAAGTAAATTAATTAAGGTAAAGAGGCCAGTATTAATATTGACCTCCTAATAATCCTTTACACCATCAACGGACGTGCTGCCCCTATTTGGTACCAAACTTTCAGATTTATCAGCTTCTGTCGAGCCTGACGTCATTGTGCAACTGGTTAAAACGCAGTGTTGACTTCTCCCGCTCTCTGTTCTGGTTTGCTCCACTCACTCACAAGTCACTAAACCAGGTCATGTGACCAATCAAATTGCAGCCTTCACGATTAGAAAATCTTGTTTTATCATATCGCGATTTTATTGCAAATTTAATTAATTGTTCAGCCCTACTGTAACGCCACTTTAATTGGTGGTATGTGACTTATCTGTGCTTCTGATTATCTCATGCTGCTGTATTCATACCTATCTGCTCACTATGGACTCATGTTCTGGCTGCTGTTTAATATACCGTATTGTTTTACATTATTAGTCTTTAGCGTACCGTTTGGCATTTGTTTAGCTTATATCTTAGTGTATATCTTTATCCTTATTTAATGTTTCTTTTTATTCTTTACATTTTGCTATATGGGCATAACTGGGACCTTGTGTACATAATTTTGTTCCACCTCATGTGGTGGAAACAACAATGAAGTTGACTTGACTTGAATTGTAAAGGAGGAGCAGGATTGCTTATAATGTTAAGACTGCAGAAACAAATGTTTTATTATTACTGTATATCGGTGCATTTTGAGAGTAACCCTATTATTTGCTCTGCATATACTGAATGCATGCTCTTGTTCCTGTACAGCTATTGATTCAAGTGTGTTTGTCCGGGCGTGTGTGTTCCAGTGGGTTGTAGCTAATCGTCAAACACTGGCGTGGCCCAGAATTTGCTCGTGGTAGTCTGCCAGCCCATGTTCATTAAACATTTGGCACGTGGCTGGTTGTTTGGACACAGAGCTACATGTGTGTGTGTGTGTGTGTGTGTGTGTGTGTGTGTGCGTGCGTGCGTGCGTGCGTGCGCGCGCATGTTCATGCGTATGTTTGTGTGTGGTGGTGGGTTGACACATTGTAAAATGTTTATTAAAGGGTAAAAATGTAAAATATTACTATAGAAAGTTTTAATTTACCAATTAAATGAAGATAAAATGCAATAAATAGTAATAACCTTTTTTTTTGCTTGTTAAAACAGTTTTTTGTCCCTATGATGAATTTATGCAAGATTTTTAAATCACATTAGTTATAGATTGTTGAAAAAAATTGTATTTCACTTCTCTTAATGCTGCACAGCAAAGCTGGAGGTCTCAACATGAACATGAAGTAGATTTTTTTTAGTAAGAACTAAAAAAAAAGAGAGCATTTTATCGAATTATAAGGACTCGTCGTTATAGCCATTGGGATTAGGCTCTGCTCTGTTTGACCTTGCTGTGTTTGAATTAATTGAAATTGTATTGAAAAAGTAGCATATCTTTCTGCTTGATGTCTCTGACTAATATCCAGGATTGAGGCCTCTTGTCAAACAACAAAGAACTCTGTTCATATGTGAAGTTTCAAAAGATGGGGGTGACTTACAAACAATCATCAGTGCAGCACTTCAAAGTCAAAGTCAACTTTATTGTCAGAACTGCAATATGTACAGGACATACACAGGATTGAAATTGCGTTTCTCTCAGTCCCTCGGTGCAACAGTAACCATCTAAACACTAAACACTAAAACATTTAATACACATAAGCATAAAATAGTAAAAAAGTGTAACACTGTCCTGAGTTTTTTCATAATAGTATAAAAGTATGAAAATTTACACCAACACTGAAACACCAAACACCCCAAACACCAACCACTTTGATTTGACTTTGACACTAGGTTGCTGGAGTTCATTCATTCAACCTTTATTTAAACCGATAAGTCACATTGAGCCTCGAAGACTCATTTACAAGTGAGATATGTTGGACAGACAATAAAAGTGGTGAAAAATGACACAGGGTTTGGAGACAAAAAAAAGAGGTCAAAAATGTGCTATTGAAAAAAATCTTTCACACAAGCACATAATGACTCCGACATTACGCAGAGGGCGGGGGACTCAAAGGTGGTTGCTTGCCAGCCCGTACTGCAGAGTTCAGATAGAATCACTCAGTTCATGGAGATCTGTGCACACTCATGGGGGGGGGGGGCTGCAGAGGACGGCCAGAGGCGAGTCCTGAAATGATGACAGAATGTTTATTCAGCTGGGTTCCTCTGAAAAGTCTGTGGAATTCCTCAGCACAAGGGTTGGGAGGGGAGAGAGCGTCAAGTTTACACAACTTTAGAAGGCGTGTTTCTATGCCCATGGCTAGGGATTTAGTAAAGTCAGATGGGCAATATGTTGCAAAAAACAATGAAGAAACAGTGGAGTGGCTTCAGGACAGCTTCTCACAAATTGCTGGATGATCCACACTGTTGACCTAACTGCGTAAACAGTTTTGGAGGAACCAGAACACGACTGTACATCAAAGTTTACCAACTTGAATAACACTATGCAATTTTTATTTAAAAAAAAAACAGGTACAGTATCAGGAACTGAATTCAGAGTAAAATGTGAAGCTACAAATTTTGTTCACTTTAAGAACCTTTGAAATTTCTTTTTTTTTTTTTTTTTTTTTTTTTTTTCTGAGCTTCACGACTGCTTAGTACAGTAGTTAGAACTGCTGCCTTCCAGCAAGAAGTTCCTGGGTTCAAGCCCCGGGTCTGGCCTGCGGTCTTTAAATGTGGAGTTTGCAGGTTCTCCTCGTGGGTTTTCTCTGGGGATTCCAGTTTCCTCCCACAGTCCAACAACCTGCATGTTAGGCTGCCTTCAGGCCCAGGCCTCCTTTGACAAAGAGAGCTGTGATCTCCATGGAATTTGCTTGGTTAAATAAAAGTCTGCAGTCAGAATATTTCGTTCCTGAGATGGGCATAAAAATGGATTAGGGATTTTATTTTACATTCACGTCAGGTACTTCTACCTCTGTAGTTTTCACAAAATAATACTGTAGATTTTCATTGTTATTGATGTAATTTCCTTAAATATAT